>JAOEJH020000987.1:0-11374 GCA_025448215.2 Palythoa grandis
AACTCGATGGTAAACCACTGTTAAGTGCCAATCATAAATTTCTCGTTTGTCACAGAACAAGAAGAACAATTACAAATCACTTCTGTGTAACTTAAAAATATTGTTTGCCACTGCCTATCTGTTGCCAATTGCATGCAAAACTTGTAGATGCGTGCGTAGTTCGGTTCCACGGTGCTTCGATATAAAAGCATTTCAAAAACAGTTTCGCCGCTTACTGCTAGTACATTTCACTTCAACGACTTCCAACAAGTGTCGGACACCCGACGTCGAGTTATTCTAAACGATAAATTACCAGTTTACGTCGGCCTTTTGATATTGACTTCCTTTCTGGCATAAATACACAAAGATATTGGCGATTTTGTGAACCGTGAATTTTGAATAACACATACATGTGAAGTGCTCAACGAATCGATTGAGAAAGATCGTATCGTCTCCATGAGCTTAAACACGTTGTCGCACCATCTTTGCCATCCCTACGATCTAAAAAGGGTGTTCACAATCATTCTTAAAAGGAAAATATCATAATTTACATGGGCAATAGATAAAACAGAGCGAAACACAACATAAACAATGAAAGAGCGAGCTGGCTTGTCATGTTTAATAGTTAAAATCAATTTTCTCGGTTTAAGAACTTCCTTTCTCTTGTTAAACCTCACATTTTTCGAAAAAGCCTCTTGTTGACAATCAAATTTATGTTGAAAATATTTCTAGGTGACTCATATTTGTGCTTACCTGAAAAGGATGCCAGAAACCTTGAAACTTTAGACAAAGGGTGATCCGAAAATGCAAATCTCCCAATTCCTCACTTTATGGGACTGGAGACTAGTTGTGGATCCCGCGCGCGTGCTGCGCGAGGACCCTCCGTGGCGAGTGGCCGGGTCACATTTTTTTTTTAAAAAAAAAGTTTTTTGCTGCTTTAGAAATGAATATTCACTGACCTATTAAGCAAAAAATGTATCTACAGTTAAAAACCTATTGTTTTCGAAAATTTCAGAAGTTAATTTTCCTGATTTTTGGATATTTTGATGTACTGCATTAATTAAAACATTTAAAGGAAAAATAACTTGAAAGCGTTTCTATTCTTACAAGTTACACGAAACAAATCTCAATTTGACTGTTTTTAAAGATGCGAGAGATTCTTTTTGAATAATATCAACAACAATACGTTAATGTAAAATGCTGTTACAATAATGACTAATGTTAGCATAAGAAAGTACTGTTGGTTCCTATACGTTTCGTTGTTCGACGAGAGAATTGAACATTCAGTAAGACCTTTTCTCCAAAGTTGAGTCAGTTTTCCATCCTTACGAGGTCAGTAAAATGAGTATCTACTTCTGCTGCCGTGAGGGATTAGTGTCCCGTTCAGGGGGAGTCGATGACTCTCATCCGCTTAGCATTGTGGAAACTGGAGATAAGTTAAGTACCGGCTGTGATAGGCACTTCGGATCGTAAAAGCATTTAGCTAGCTACTAGAGGATTACACCATATGCAAAATGACTTTATACTCGGATAATGCTGGAGTTTGTAAAAGGAATTCCCGAAATTATAACTGAATACATGCGCTAGGCTCAAAAATTAAACGTATCTCGCAATGATAATATATTTTCCGAAAGTCCTCTTTTCTAGCGTTGAGCTCTTCGTCGGCTTGAGGATACATAACTCGCGCCTTTGGTCTTTGGTGGTAAAAGACACGGTTCCTTGACAACAAAATATTTTTACTATCTGCTTGAGTTGAAACAGCCATAATCATTTTATGTCTATATACAACCGCGATCTGAATGTTGCATTTTTGTTTTTGCCTTTTGTTCTGTCGAATATTTGGACTCCGCTGTTTCTAAAGCTTTTACCATAAAATAACATAGCAGCAGATGCCTAGTCTTTATATTCCTGGAATTTCTTCCCTTAAGAACACATTCTGTGGCATGGCAGTGTTTCAAATCAACAAACACCGAAAGACTATTATAAAAATCGTCAGATGGCCAAAGCTGGTATTGTAACAGAGCACGAAATCTTTTCAATATCGTTTTTTTTTTGCCGCAAGAGACTTCTATAGAGTTGTTACCCCCAAAATGTTGTAACTTCTTCCAGGTGATAAACAGAATTAGTTTTATCCTCGCGTCGCCTACTCTGCTTGAAGTTAATATTACTAAACTCAGTATGAACGTTAATGTCAAACCTGCGACTTTTCAGGTCGCTCGACCATGTGAGGTTGATTATGCAGCCGAGCAAAACAAAATAGAAATACATTTATACAAGTAAAGACCACTTGCAGACAAAATAGAGCTAAACTTTGAACGAAGTAAAACTGTCATAAACAATATGTCGGCGCCAAATATTTGTTTCTCGTAAAAATGTTTGTAAGAACCGTTTCTTTGTCGACACTATTTCATAAGTAGCCATGTGAAAGAACAAGAAACATTATTAAAACTTACTTTTTTAGTCCATCGAGTTATGACTTCACTTTCGGAGAAGAAAGATCTGGTTATTGTGTTGACACAGCTTCATGTTTTTCATGTTTGCTTCGCAGGAGGATATAAGCTGCGAGAGGTGAGAAAGACGGACAGAGCGAGTTTTGACAAAGTGTGTTTTGTTCGGTTCACGGAAAATTTATCACAAATTGACAGTGGACAGGTGGCGATCATTTTGCATTCTGACTAACTTATTGTGTAATTTGCAATTACGAGCGTTGTTTTGCACCGGGCTCACAGACGGTTTTCTCACAGCGAGAATTCAAACGAATAGAACAAATAGTATATTGATAAAATATTGCTTTCCATCTCGAAGCGGTTTAATTAATCTTTTTTTTCTATCTTCTAAATGACTTTTAACGTCCGTAACTTTATTTACAAAGTTGTAAATCCAACAACCGTTTAAAACGGCAAAAATATAAAGTCTTTGATGTTCAGCAAGAATTTACAGATTTTTGGTTTAAAAAGTAATATATTTAATATTTGAATTCCTTATTGTTAAATATGTACCGTTAAGTGTTAATCATGAGAAACGAAAAAGAGATTTTTAATTGAACATTGAAAATGTAGTTTTTCTAAAACGCACTGCAGACATTTTAAAGGTCATTGCGTATTAAGGAATCCTCTATTTGTGTTTGACGAAAACAACATTTTTCAGTTTAATTTGGGATATTTGATAACTTTTTATTGAGATTTAATAGAAAATTACAATTACGTCACAGGAAATACGAGAAAATGGCTAAACTTTACAATATTGCTTATCTTTCATAGGAACGAAATGTTAATTATTGTTTTATGTGCGTTTAAAAAACCATCCAGTCTTTCTCTTTGCAGTAGATGAATTGTGTCAAAAAAATGAAAAATTAAAGAACTAGCCGACTGAATTTGGAAATTTGAGTTTTGTTTTTTATGGAGTCTTATTTTTTGGGAATACTGTATTTTCTCTTTTAAACGCTGCCCTCCAATAAACGCC
Organism: Palythoa grandis; assembly: GCA_025448215.2. Classification (NCBI taxonomy): domain Eukaryota; kingdom Metazoa; phylum Cnidaria; class Anthozoa; order Zoantharia; family Sphenopidae; genus Palythoa; species Palythoa grandis. The sequence continues at coordinate 3,442 of JAOEJH020000987.1, forward strand.
TCATTTGGAAAGGGAAATGTGGAATAAACGCTGCCCTCTAATAAACGCATCATTTAAAAGTTTGAAAGCTAAATAGTTTAAAAGAGGAAATACAGATGGTACAGTTTTAAAGCGGTTACTAAAATACAACCGTCTTCTGCCGTTAAGGTAATTATCTGGTAAGCACTTCAAAATAAGTAAAGCTGTTATTCTAAGTCTCGTTTTTCCGGCATAGCAGAATTACCGTGCTAAAACCAATTTCATTGGTTTCACGAGGCCTGCTATAGTGTACCTTAATACAGGATATTAAAAAGGCATCATGACAACGTCCTCAAAATTAGAGTGCGATTTTATTAACGCGGATTTGCAAAAAAGTTGTGTTTATGTACATTTAATTAACGTGGTTTTCCCAGATTTATGAGTTTATGTCGTTTTAATTAACACGGGTTTTATACATTGGAACTCTCTAACTCTTTTCTGATTGGCCGAAAGCGTGCAGTAAAGTTTCGAAATAAGCGCCTGTGACGTCATCTGGCTGCAGATTATACAATAATCATGTCAAGGACACTCAAGGACACAGGTAATCATGTCATGTATGACCGCAGTGCATGATTTCTAAGGGTAATCATGTCAATTTCGCGCGCTTTATGTTGCTTGCCGTCAGTGAAGAAGCAAAAACATGACTTCTAGGTTTGCTTCGTTGACCGAGCAAGACATCGAAAATCTTGTTGAAGACAAGGACTCACAAAACACAAAAAGGTCGACGAAGGTGGCAAAGAAGCTGTTTGCTGATTACGTGAAAGAGAAAAAACTGAGAGAACCCGAGGAAAAGAAAGAGTTGGCACAAACTTTGAAAACATTTTATGTCGAAGCGAGAACAGACTGTCGTGACCATTTTTTTTTCGTTCAATGTATAATAAAACAATTATTAGATTCAGCCTTCGGCTTCGGCTGATAACCCCAATCTCGACCTTGATTATTCTGGATATCACAAAAACCTCATCCCAATAATTATTTATAATTTTCATTTTTCTGCACTTTTAACAAAAAAAATACAGCAACAAAGTCAGTCAACACAAACTTGAATATTGAGTCCCAAACTCGTACAAAAACAATTAACTTTTCTGACTGGCACAGCTATATCAACCCATCCATCTGCCATCTTTCCACTCATTCGGTTCATTGATTGGATTCAATGAATTTCGATCAACGAACGGATCAAGCGATGAATTTTTTTCCACCCTTGCTTTCTCAAGTGCCTCCGTAATTCCCGCAGCCTTCCATCCATTGAGGATGATGTTCTTTCCTCGGTTACTTTGCAGGAACTCGTAAGTTCCTATAAGAACCTTTGCGCGGTGAATCGGCTTCAAGGTCGAAAGCTTGAGGTCAACTTAAATAGTTGCAACATCTCTGTTGGGCTCTCTTTCAAGTGCACTCGTGATAGTAGAGGTAAAATAATCGCTGAAGCCGTGCCTCTCCATTCTCTTGACAGATGCATTTGTTATTAAATCTAGTGGCTGTAGTAAATGTGTCATGTTCTTTGGCACTCCCACAACCTTTATGTTTAGCTTCTGTAGTTCACGCTTGACTTTCTCTGTGTTTTGCGCAGTAAACGCATCCCACACCACTACATCCTAAGATTCTTGCGTTCTAAATCTTCTCTCACTTTGGCTACATAGGGGTGGATGATTTTATTTATCAGAGCCAATGTCTCAGCTTCATTGCTACAGTGCTTTTCGTTGTAACTCAGACAAAACCCTGCTGGGAAGTCAACATGTGGCAGCGAACGGCTCGTCTTTCCGGTGATTAGTTGGAATGGTAGCATACGTCCACTTAGCGTTTCCGTTAAAGTAGCAGTAATCCCTCGTTTGTCACTGCTACCTTTTCTCAGCCATCGTCACGTTATCCCTTGGTACGAACTTGGAGTGTGTCTGGCCAACATTTATGACAAGTTCATCGGGAATCGAATCTTCAACCACTGCACATAGGATGTCGTGTAAAAACTTTGCCTTCACTTCCAACCACGCGGCTTTGTGATCGCTGGCCTTGAAGTTGTTACAAGTCTTCGGGTCAAATTCATCCTCTTGTAAAGCGACCTCAACCAGCCGTTAGTGACTGTAAAGTTCAAGTACTATCCTAAACGTCCGAGATCACTCTTTATTAGCTCCATTAAAATTCCATGAATAACATGTCTGTTGATGGTGCCCCCTGCAGCTCTTGTTGACGAAATAAACACGCGCAACTTTCTGCTAGCTTGCGGTGCAGACGGCGGACGTTTCAGTTTTATATTACAGTGTGTATACCGGAGGTTTAGACTAGCTGCGACGCAGGCTACTTTCTGTCGAGTTCATCGGGCAGCAATAATGGTCTCCCGCGTCGCTCAGAGATATGAACAAGTTCACTTGAGCTCGTCCTTTTCATTTCCGATCGATGCTTGGACAGCCATCCACGTATTGTGCTTTCATTCAATTTTGGAAAGCCTTTTTTAAAATGCCGCAAAGCGTTAGCAGGACCATGAACATTAGCTTATTTCGCCACTTTCATTTTTTCATCTTCATGGTAGGTCGTTTGTTTTCGTTTGAGAGGTTGCCTGCGCTGTACCTCTCTGAGAATGGAGTCATATTCGATTTCTTCAAGTCCGGACTCTTCTCTGCTTGGAAGGTCAATGTTTTCTGTGACTTCTGTAAATGACTCTTCTCTTGTAAAGTATGATAAGATTGACATTGCTACTAATTTTTTTATGATCTCTGCACACTCAAGGAAGCAACAATTGAGTTCCGAGTCGAGCGTCGTCAGAAACGCTGTCGAAACTGTCTGTGCATATGGTGACATTTCGGGTTGAAATTGACCAATCAAACCACGTTGTACGCATTTCTGTCAATGAAATGTCACATTTTAAAAGCACATTGCACCCTGGGTGTTCCGCCGAATTGCAAAATGTGCCATTCGTGATTGCAAAAGGAAGCTTGAATATTTCAAGAACTAAAACAAACCAAAGGCCTTTTTAAAATCTTGAACAAAATTATGAGTGGTCGGAGCACGAACGGGACTACTTCACTGAAATTCAACACTGGTTTTAGAGGTTATCACGTGTACCGTACCAACTGGAAGCAATATTTAAAGCAGCGGCTCGCATTTAAGCAAGAGCAAGACAATAAATGTGACAGGTTTGCAGTCGCTGGACAAACAAGATTACCAGGAACATTATTTCCTTCAACTGTCGGCCATATTCCTATTGAGCTAAGTCGCTACATTTGGTATATGCCCTGAAGAGAGGTGCCATCATAAGAGGCGAAGTAAAATCAGCTAGACAAAAACCGTCGCCTCTAATTCAGTGGAGTGGGAGGATGAAAAGGCAATGATTCTGAGAGACAAGGTTGACGAAGTTGGCTATCCAGTCGGTGATGAACAATACCCTGATGAAGTACATTTTCTCCAACTCTGAAGATTCGGTTCCCAGTATTATGTGCGGTCGGGTGGTTGTTATTGTGGACAAGACTCACGAAAACAGACAGACAAATATCACTCAAGGGTCCTAGAATGTTCCCGCTATTCCGCATGCGTCCGTGGTCTATACTGTCCAGCGTATACTACAACTAGTGATACTTGGAATGTCACTGAACAATGGAACAAGTAACATAACAAACAGTGTCATTCAAGTGTCAACTCTGAATGTTTACAACAACTCTAATATTCGTCCACATATCTTTGGGACCTTCTCAAGATTGGTTGGTCTGCTGCTGCATCATTGGCTGGGTGTTGTTGGAGCTCTGTGCGTGATTCTTCTTCAGGCTGGTCCACGATGTGTTGTGCAACCTCTGGCGTCGCTCTTGGGAGCGGTATCAGAGGTACAGGAACAGGCTTGTGTGGTGTGGTAGGACTGCTTAGGACATTCCTAGTCATGCGCCTGTTCCGTCTCACTTCACCTGTTGCTGTCTCAATGACAACTGACCATGGGGATTCCTCATATCTTGTGACCGTACCCTCTTGCTTGAGGTCTGGGGTTCATGTATACACGATCACCTAAGAATGGACCATGAGGCTGTACAACTCTATGTCTTCAGTCATAGTCAGCTTTCATCTTTTTTACAAGGTCATAATCAGGCAAATGTGGTTTGAGTTCATTGGGGTGGCAAGGGACCCTGGTTTTCAGTTTACGACCCACGCTTAGTTGTGCTGGAGAATAGCCATTGTGAAGTGGTGTGTTTCTATAGGACTGCTTAGAACATTCCTAGTCATGCGCCGCCTGGTTAGCCCAATTGGTAAGGCGCCAAGTCTGCAGTGCAGGAGGCTCGGCTTCGATTCCCGGCCGGAGCTTCACTCAGGGTCTTAAAATAATTGAGGAGAAGATGCTGCCTTTGCTCTAACATCTGCAAATGGCTAGACCTTCGCGTCTTCTCGGATAAGGACGTTAAACCGTAGGTCCAGAGGGCCATGTGTTAGAAAACTCCTTGTGACGTTAACATGTTTACCCTCTTAAAAGAAAGTGTATTTTTTTTATAGCTCATAAGTGCCATATATTCGTCTGCGCTCTTCTTGAGAATCATCTTCATTGTCTGGACTGCTCTTTCCACTTCACCGTTTGATTGTGGGTACTTGGGGGATGAGGTGATGTGCTGGAATCCCCAGTCGGCTGCAAAATCTTGAAACCCTTTGAGTCAAACTGGGGTCCATTATCTGAGAACAGGATGTCTGGAATTCCACGTCTGCTGAAAATTCTCTTCATCTTAAGTATGGTCTTGATAGTATTCACATGTTTGGACACAGACGAAATTTCTACATCGCGAGAGTGGAAATTTTGGTTATCATTATTAATAATCCACGATTAAAAGGTAGATTTTCCCTTCATGTCGGAAGAAGTCGGATCCAATTCTTGACCATGGACGGTCAGGGAATTCAGTTCCTCTCATTGGTTCTATCCGCTCTTTGCGATATTTTTCACACATTGGACATTCTCACACCATTCTTTCGATGTCACGTGAAATACCAGGCCACCACACTGAGGAAGCTGCATTTTCGCGGGTTCTCGAGGTTCCCTGGTACCGGTGGCCATCGTGGAGGTGACGGAGGACATCATTTCTCAGGCATGGTGGTATTACGAGCTGTCGCCCCCTTAGTAGAAGACCATCTTGTACAGAGAGGTTTCCTCTTTCTCCCCAGAATTTGGGGAGAAACTTGGAACTTGGTGGAGAGCAACGGCACTAGGGGTTTATGATCGGTTTCTACTTTGAAAGTCATCCCAGCCAGCAGACCGGCCCAGTGTTCGAGTGCCCAGGTCGTGGCTAGAGTCATCCCAACCAGCAGATCTGCCCAGTATTCGAGTGCTCAGGTCGTGGTTAGAGTTATCCCAGCCAAAAGATCGGCCCAGTGTTCGAGTGCCCAGATCGTGGCTAGAGTCATCCCAGCCAAAAGATCGGCCCAGTGTTCGAGTGCCCAGGTCGTGGCTAGAGTCATCCCAACCAGCATATCGGCCCAGTGTTCGAGTGCCCAGGTCGTAGCTAGAGTCATCCCAACCAGCAGATCGGCCCAGTGTTCGAGTGCCCAGGTCGTAGCTAGAGTCATCCCAACCAGCAGATTGGCCCAGTGTTCGAGTGCCCAGGTCGTAGCTAGAGTCATCCCAATCACCAGATCGGCCCAGTATTCGAGTGCCGAGGTCGTAGCTAGAGTCATCCCAACCAGCAGATCGGCCCAGTGTTCGAGTGCCCAGGTCGTGGCTAGAGTCTTCCCAACCAGCAGATCGGCCCAGTGTTCGAGTGCCCAGGTCGTGGCTAGAGCCTCTTTCTCTATCTGGGCATACCTGGGTTCTGTTTTGGTCACGGATCTACTAGCGTAGGCCACAGGGCGCATTTCGCCAGAGGATTGCCTCTGTAGCAGTACTCCACCTAAACTGTAGCTGCTTGCATCAGCAGAAACAACTTTCTCTTTCTCAGGTTCCTATAATGCCACTACGGTATCGGAGACTAGCTTGGCTTTCAATTTCTCGGCCTGTTGCTGGATGTCGCCCCAGAGCCAGGCTGTTCCCTTCTTAAGTAGATCACGCAGGGGCTGTGTCATCTTAGCGACGTGTGGACAGAATTTCATGAGCTGGTTGACCATGCCCAAAAATCGTCGGAGGTCTGAAACATCTTTGGGCTGAGGCATGTCAACGATAGCTTTGACTTTGGCTGGGTCTTTCTTTACCCCTTCTTTGTCAATAATCTGGCCCAGGTACTCTAGTTTGGTCTGAGAGAATACACACGTGTCGGGGTTAAGAGTAAGACCACTCTCAGATATGCGAGTTAGAGCTTTGTGAAGGCGTTCATCGTGTTCAGCCTGGTTTCTCCCAGTGATTAGAATGTCGTCGACGTGGCAGGTGACCCCTTCGAGATTACCCAGTTCCTTATCCATCTGCTTTTGGAAGTGCTCCGGGGCAGAGGAGATACCATATGGTAGGCGACGAAACATGAATCTTCCAAACGGTGTGATGAACGTCGTTAGCTTAGCGCTTTCTTCACTCAGGGCTATTTGGTAGAAACCTGGGCTTGCATCTAACTTAGTGTAGACAGTTCTCGCGGCTATGCTTACAAGGGTCTGCTCGACCCTTTGGCATTTGGTAGATTTAACGGCAGACAGCTTGGTTTAGCTTTGTAAGGTCAACACAAATTCGTACCGCCACACTGGTTTTCGGGACAACTATTGGGGCACACCAGTCTGTGGGCTCTTCGATGGGCTCGATAACTCCGAGTTTGGCCATGTGTTTGAGTTCTTCTTAGACCTTTTTCATTAGAGGCAGGAGCACCGTCTCGGTGCTGTAAGACAAAATGGCTTAACTCCGTCTCGGAGGCTTAACGTATGTTCCCCCTTAAGCTTACCAAGCCCCGTGAAGAGACGGGGGTGCTCTTTCAGAATATCCTCTTTGTTTGTAGATTTTGAGTGAGTGTTAGCTTTGTCGGCAGTATCGCAAGAGATGGCTCTGACGCTATATGTACCTGGAATTTCATGGATCAGTCCGAGCTCACGGATTGCAGGGATGCCTAGTAGTAGTTTTGTTGCACCACGGACGATGTAGACACGTCATAACCCAGGATTCAAAATTTTGAGTAGGCTCACGTTTTAGGTGCAATCAAAACTTTTCACGAAGCATTAACTGGGGATCTCGTTTCATGAAATATTCGTCAAATTTCCTAATAACAGTGTCATAATTGTCAGGGCTTTCAGCTGGAAGTGGGTTCTCACCATCCGCGGGATCTGGTCGCTCAGATAAGTAGGTGAAATTCGAGTAAATTTCAACACACTGTTCGCCCACATGGTTTAATAACAGCCCTACCTTAATGACGTTGCTTTTTGACGAGACTCCCGTCGCTTTTAAATAAATGTCGAATTTTCTCTTCAATTTTTGCCAGGCGTGAGCGGGATTGCCGCCGCTAATGACAAGTTCTTCCCGTGGTTTCACGAATGGGAAGCATTCCGCCATCTTTGATTTTCGTTCGAGCACGTGCAACACCAGAAAGATCACTTGATTTGTTTTCCGTCGTGTGTTTGCTTTTACGAGGCGCTGTTACAGGACAACAAGTGTTTTCACTTCTGATACCATGTTATGTGCGGTCGGGTAGGTATTATTGTGGACAAGACTTACGAAAACAGACAGACAAATATCACTCAAGTGTCCTAGAATGTTCCCGCTATTCCGCATTCGCCCGTGGTCTATACTGTCCAGCGCATACTACAACTAGTGATACTACACCCAGTGATGAATCAGATGACAAAGAAGCGATTGAGGTCATTGAAGAAGAGTCAAATGACAATATAGTTATATCATAATTTTCAGTACAAATAAAGGGGTTTCAAAATAACAATGGTTTTAAATCATATCAGGTTTTAATTAAAAATTGCAACAATTAATGGGTGAGTTAATTAACACGATTTTCAAAAATTGCTTTCTTGTAATAAGGTAAGTTCGCACCTCCCCCCCACC
>JAOEJH020001092.1:0-17601 GCA_025448215.2 Palythoa grandis
TGAAACCCTATAAAGTGACCATTTATTTTGTTTGTCTTGAAGAGTAGAAATGATTGGTGTTATTTATTCTAACTTTTCAACCAGCTGATGAAACCCTATAAAGTGACCATTCATATTGTTTGTCTTGACGAATAGAAATGATTGGTGTTAATTATTCTAACTTTTCAACCAGTTGATGAAACCCTATAAAGTGACCATTCATTTTGTTCGTCTTGAATAATAGAAATGATTGGTGGTATTCATTCTAACTTTTGAGCCAGCTGATGAAACCCTATAAAGTGACCATTCAACTTGCAATTGTATGTCTTGAACTGAAGAATAGACTGAATTATTTAGTGATGTTATTCATTCTAAAAAGTTGAACTGGTCCCTTTCATTAAGTGATTAAATTTAAACGAAATAAAAATCTTAAGCGATAAAAACCACGACGCATCGCCGCCAATGAACAAGCTGGATTTGAGTCTTTATAAAAATAACTAATCATTTAATACGAAAATTGCGTTTAACCACGCTATTACCGGCAAGGTTTTTGAGGTAATGAAAGTTTATTCGACGAGAAATGGCTAAGTGATAAAGGCGCCCAACCTTTTTGCTCGGGGCGTTTTAATTAGGCTGTTGCTAAACCGCAGGGTTCTTTATTGTTTTTAACACGGGTTTGGAGTTCATTTCTTCAGAGCAGAGAGGCGCCAACGCGTTTAAATTTCCTCACACTACAGACAGAAGTGATTGTTTCAGAAAACAGAAATCTTAGTGTGCGGTCTTCAATTCATTTTGTCCTTCACTCAAATTTAAAACATGATTCTGATCTTCCTTATCATCAGACTCAGGATAAGGAACTATGGACTTTGGGGTAACGTTGAGGAATATCGCTATATGGGATAAAGCTTTAACTAGCCGAACATTTACTATTAAAGACAAAGTTCAGTCGGCCTGTCCTCTGAACATCCGACTGTTTAGTGTTTAGAGAGTATTAAATTGCTCAAGTTGAGTGGAAAAAGCTTTGACACATCCTGAGAACGGAAAAGGAGCGGGAATTTCTCATTCAAACTGAGACGTTTAATCGTCGCGACCATTCGACGCTGCAACTCAAAACTACAGGAACTAAAAAAGAATTGTTTACGAAAAAACACCATTTAATTAGGTTAAAGATAATTTGTATCACTGGGAACTCAAATCAAATTAGTAAGAAATTAGATATATCGTAGGTTATAGTTTAAAGTACAGACTCTAGATTTAAAGCAAGAATTTCGGAAAATAACAAATTATCAGAAAGAAAACTACGCGTTTCTGATAACTAGCTCAACTGAAAAATAAGTTATGGTCTATGGATTTCTCCAATACGTCTTTGGTGGCATCAAAAATAAAATAATTTTGAGTTTTGACAGTGTATGAGTGGATATCCTGTAATGAAGTACTCTGCAAAAATACTCATTTTCACATAATTTTACAAGCAAGAACGGAAAAGGAAACGCCAACTCTTGTATAAAGAGTGTAAAAATAGATGTAGAAATTAATAAGATATCTCCGGTAGAAATTAAGTGTTTTGGCACGATTTAGAATTCGGTTAAAGGAGAAACTAAGTCTAAATAGCGATAGAAAGCAATGCCAATGTCAGCTGTCAAAGTCGAATTCACTGACGTTGTAGCCAACGAGACCAAACTATGTAGTTGACTTGCAATGGTTGAGAACATAGCTAAATGTGAAACCATACTGAATTTCAGAATTACACGCTCTTTTTTATAAGAACCAGTAAATTTTACCGAGGCTCATTGTTCTTAATTTTTTTGGCTGCTTCAGCTACAATATGTTCTTAATTTGTTCTTATTTCTGTAAGCGGCTTGTATTGACTGAAGTAGAAACAAAACAGAAACAAGCATTGGAAAACGAAATGCCTCGCACTGCAGATACATTGTAAGGTTGTATTTAGAAGCAAACTACCTTCATTGTTTGTTGAACAGTTTTAAGCGCTCAGATTACAGTGAATCTTTTTGTGTTCTATACGGTGTTGCTAAATTAAATTACGAGTATCGGTCCAGTTTACTTGAAGAATTCAGTTCTTAGTTATCGAATCTCAGCCTGAGCTTGTTCTTAAATTTCTATTAAATTTTGGTAAAACCTAGCCTCGTTGTTCTCATAAAGTCGTTCTTATAAAAAAAATAGCGTGTATTGACTTTTGATGGTAATAACAAAATTTATTCATTACGAGAATGCCTACTGCTGGTAAAACACGAAAGGGACATATGGACTGTATACAACAAAATCACAATTTTAAAAACTTAAGCTTTGAAGGCCGGTCGAACCCCAGATGTAATGCACATCACATGTTAACACATTGAAATATAGAATGTCAATTTTTCATGTCTGTGAAAACTAGATTTGCAATTAAGTGTCTGCCATAAACAAGCTTATAAACTATTGACCGACTACCTGTTTGATGCAGGAAGAGATAAGACCATGTAAGACACAAGAATCTTTGTTTGATGTGCGGGTCAGTGGAGAAGCGATTTTCAATATGTTTTAACTGAAAACCTTATAGAATACATACATAAATGAAAACAGCTGTCGAAACGGCAGTCGCAAACTACCCAGTATTGGGGTCAAACCAAAATTGTTATATCTAGTTATTTGGTAGATAACAAAATCGGACAATTGCCTTTCTGATTTCACACGAACCTTAAAAATCTGTTTGCTATTTCACGCCTTTGGGCTGTGATGAGCTAATATGTATTAACTCTATTATGAAACGATTAGCTTGTTCCAAAAGCTCAACACATTTGTTTAAGAAACGGATGGCGATTTATCATCTTCGATAACATGTTGTTTTTCATAGTCCACAGATTATCTGATACAGGAATATAAATGTAAAGCCGTTGTCGAAAATATAGAAAATGGCGGGTAATGGAACGATACGAAACAAATAAAAATTCTAAGCAAAACTACTTAAGGTATAAGTTCACTAAAATAATCAACTGAAAACACATTTTTAATCAACTTAAAATCAATTTTTAAAAATGATTGTCAGGTATAATGAAAAATATTTAAGGTCAAAAGAAGTGTGACCAAAGACATTAATCACTGCATGGAAAAGATGCATATATGGTGGCAGATGGCCAGTACTACAGACAGCATTTAGGGGATGATTTGCAAAACCGTCATTCAAAGCTGAACACAGCAGGTATTTTTGATTAAACAACCTTTTAAGACTACTTCTTGGCCAGGCAGGTAACCCCCACACCCACGGGAACTAAAGTGCAAGCTGAACGCGTTTAAAAGTTCAGTCATTCCAAAAAAACAGCTGGCTGATCATAACGTTTGAATCGAGGTCAGAATTCTGAAAAATTTGCGTGTGTCATAAAAAATAAAAAATGGCAACGTTTATAGTGTTTTGTTATGGGGTGATATCTCGTTGATATTGACTGTCTCAGCTGTATTTACTGATAACCTCCCAAGGGGTGCTCTAACCTCCAACCAGTATACACAACTCGACCCACTGTTGACACGAACTAATGCCAACATCAGTCACCAATTGGGGTTTATATATATGTAACTGGACCGCTTTCGAACCTGCAGCGAGTGGCCCAGATTTTATCAAGATTGTTATCAGATTTAACTCGATGCAAAATGAAAAATCTTTCCGCGGATGTGATTGCCCAGAAGATTTAAGCGCGGAACACATTTGACCTTTGTGCATATTGGGGCCTAATGTAACTGCCAGAAGGGGATTATGATTTCTTCTTGTCTACAGTGTCCAAATGCGTTCTATAAAATGCAGAAAATTTGCGGGCCAGCTTAAGATGTGGGCTTAATTCTGTCCCAAACAGGCCAAAGTGCTCGCTCATTATCAGGAAAATTAGACTTTCCATAAAAAGCCTAACGGTAGCTGAAATTTTCGAAATAGTCTCACAATACATATACTGGATATGAACAAAATGAAGGGCTTCATACAGGACGTCAAACGTTAGCACCAGGTAATCAATTACAAACTGTGTTGGCCTGGTATCAGACATTAACGATATTTAACAGACAAAATAAACATTGATAACAAGCCCAACTTACCTTTATCTCTTGCTTCCAACACCAGAGAAAATGCACCCTACCAGTAGAACACCGAAAATCAACAGTTAGAACACGCAACATTCGCAAATAACCCTTTTTTAAATACTTTGCAAAAGAACGCCTGGAATGAGAGCAGTTTATTTTAAAAATCCTAATTTTTTTGAAAGGAAAAATTAACAACAAGTATATTAAGACTGATTCTTGGGAATAGTTTTTGTCACGTTTCTATTAGTACTGGTAGGATTTCAAGACTTTCTCACACCCTTTTTACGAAGAAAAACAAAACAAAAAAAGGAATGAAAAGTTCGGGATTCGATGAGGTATTTTTTCTCGCGCGATGAATCCTACTGAAATGTTGATAGATTTGGTGTTTGTGATCGTTTCGCGCAGCATAGAAACATCTCACAAACTGCTCTCTCTAAATAAGACCAGTTTTCGCCGACTGACGGACTAAAATGCATTAATAATATTCGAAGTGTGAGTCAAATCTACAGATACACTTTAGTTTTTTATTGGAGAATCAACAGCATAATTTCAACATTTTTCATATTGAAAACCCAGCTAACTAAAACTATGTAATTGACATCATAATTTAATAATTTAACAATGTAATAATTTAATATAAGAACATGCAGTTGAACTTGAAACAGACAATCTCGTTCGTAATTAATTTTTAAGAGCTACAGTTTTCCTGTCAAAAACTGACTTAGTCTTTCATTTGCTTTTAAACAATTTGTTTTGCAGTTATTTTGTGGCGCGGAGCAAAATTTACAGGAGCCGGTTAATTGTTCCCGCTGAGCAGCAGAGAAACGTTCGACACGATCACATCGGTTTTCCATGATTCAACCTTCACTATCTTTGAGTCTTGTTGCACAACTATCAAATTAAATTTTCAGTTTCTCAGTCCCATTTCATCTTCATGTTCTTAATCATCTATTTCAATTGGAATCTTATATGAGAAAGTCTTACACCCGGTCTCACATTTCCAATGCCGAAAACTACGGGAGAGGTTCGTATACTTGATCCTACTTAATTTTTTATCTTTAACACTTCTCAATAGCAACTTAACACAAGCCGAAAAACTTTTATGACACGTGCTGCTGGTTTATAAAACCGCCATTATATCGTTATTAAAATAACTCATCTATGATCACAGTTAACAAATTACAAAGGTTCAGTTTTCATACAAGGCGCACTAGAAAAGCTCTAGCTAGCTCTGGGTCGACATCATACGAAACACGATCAGTTCAGATTCTTATCTCAAATATGAATCGCACATGGATTAGAAAAATCGCAAATTACTTGTTATTGCAATGATGATGAGCCCAGTAAATGAGCTTTTGGCGAAACTTCAAAATGATATCACGAACAATAATAGCAAGAGATTAAATATCCTTAAAATTCAAAACACGAGCCTTACACCTCCTTGACTATACTGAAGACCCGAATTCCTAAGGATTTGCACAAAACTAGAACCACCCTAGGTCAGTAGGTGTCTGAGAATCATTGTCGTTGCCAGCTATCTTAGTAGAGATGAATATCTCGTGCAAATATCTGATAAATCTAAAGCAAAACATTACCAAAAGTAACAAAACTTTGTCCCGAAACTCCTTGGTTGACAGAAACTTTGCAAAACACCGCAATTAGAATACTACTGCAATATAATTTGACAAGCAATTAAGTCGAGCATTTCCATATCTGTCATGATGGTGATTTTAGGCCTACATACAGCTATTTTTGCACCAGTATTAAAAAATATTGTACATAAGTTAAGGAGTTCCGAAATTACTTGCATACTTTCAAGTAACGCATTTTCTCTTTTGAGTTTTGCGTAGGTGGTGTGAGATAGCAAGTTTTTTTTTCTTTCAACAGACAAACCGATTGAAGATTAACACAGCCTTAAAACTTGGTTTTATAAAGGGTTAATTAACGTTTGACTTTGGCGGCTTAATTGCACAATTTCATTGCCGCAATCTTCGTAACTGACATCTAGGAAATAAGTGAGCTGTAAATTATATTGAGATTGACTTAAGAACGAGGGCACGCGTCACCCTACACTGATACGGGTATCACTGCACGCGCGAATAAATACCTTGCCAAGACTTCTTTCTTTTTTTTAAAAAAAAAAAACGGTACACCCAAACTCAATAAAGAGAAACCCCCGCTTTCCGCGGCTCTAAACGATTCATTGCGTTTATAATTATTTTTAACTTAACAAAAGTATAAATCTGTCAACTTACCGGCCATGAAAACGGAATTTCTATGGTTAGAACATTATTCGTCGTTGGAGAGAAGGAGTTAGCACCTAAAACCATTGACTGTTTTCGGCCAAAAAAGCATCTGTTTGGAGAACCTCTGTAAGGTCCCAGACACACAGTAAAAAACGTTTGGCAGTTTGTAGAGCATTGGCCATTTGCATTCGGTACTCCGTTTAAACCGCAACATTGCCCAGTGGAAACCTTTCCTTGAGGGTTCCACATCTCTCTTAATGTCACCTCGAACCTTCCGGCCGCCAGAACCTTAAAGAAAACAAGAATTACTTTTACAATCTGTTGAAAATTAGTTTAAGTCATGTGCAGCGTAGTAACAAAAAAAAATCACAGTAACAAAAAAATTCGAGATATTCAAGTATCAGTGATTGTAGTTTCTTTAAATAATAGCAAGAAAAACAAGAGATTTTGGACTTGATTCCGAAAATTAAAATCATTTCTTAATAGGACGTAATAAAACAAATGCCTCCATTTACAGCGACAGAAGACTCGACCAACTGATAAACAACACGATTCAACCGAAGCTCTTCAAACACACGACGTTGGTCTTTTGTTAACTTATAGTTTTGTTTTGTTTTTCTTACAACTACAAATTATAAGAGAACGACAAATATTTTGTTTCGACAAGATAGGCTTTTTGTTATGAAAACAACCCGCGAGATTGCGTCAAAAACCAGTGAGTGCAAAAGTTACGCAGAAAAGCGCAAATTTTGAGGCTGTAAGTTTTGACGGTGAATAAGTACAGTTACTTGAAAGCAATTTTGCGGTAGAAAATTTGAAGGCGTCGAGATTTCAGTTACAATTTTAAAAATGAAAGCGGATTTTGATGGCTCTTAAGTAGCCACAAGTCAGAAAATTATGGAAAAAATCTACTTGTAAAGAAACGCCAATTTGAGACCAAAAAAATGAGAAACCCCTAAAATTTGGAAGAAAAGTAGTAGTTGATTATATGTCCTACATTATTTACTTGGGTTTTACTAGGTCTATGCTTTGCCTCACAATGTGTTAGGGTGTTATTATAAATACACGGTATCTAACACGCTGGTGCGAGCTTAAAGCAGTGTATTGCATTTGGTGTGAAGTGAATTCCCAATAGAGGTCTATTTCCGACAGTAAACGACTTCATTTATAGTAACAGCACTTAACAAATGACGGGAGTAAACGTTTGACAACTAAATGCAGGAATGTGTGAAATTAAAAATCAAACTACTGAGGCACAATAACTCATCGAAACTATCCCTCTAATGAGAAAAAATGCGAAAAAAACCTCCTTTTTGACCGTTATGGAATGCATTGAGATAAATGATAAGCTCTACAAAGACTTATATGGGCAGGTTTTAAGCCACGAGTACAAGACATAGCTTTAGAGTTAATGGTCTTTGGACAGGAAATTATCGTCTGCTAAAAAATAGTGTTGCGGTTAAAAGATGGCCTTTTTCAAAACCACCAACGATGGGTAAAGTTTATTTCCCATGAATGAATGTGTTCAGAAATTTTCCGTGAGTCTTAGCTGATATAAATATTGCACAAGATATAGTTGTTCTAACAAAAATAACGGGAGGAATGTACGCGAAGTCTATTGATAACACATCGCGTTGCGTGTGAAAACAAACCCGTTGCATGGGAAAAGAGGTCTTATATCCGTAGAGAAACAAGCAAGGTGTCTCAGCAGTACGACGCAATAACGCTGTTATCTCTAGAACTATCACCGAGATATGAAAGAGAAGATGAACGAGTGACATTTCCTTGGCAGGTAGGGGTTGATTTGGAACTAGCCAACACAAAAACATTGCAAACAAAACATTGGCATGTTAATGAGTTGGGTCTGTCCCACCAAGAAAACAACTACATTATCAGAAAATAACTGACTCGGGTAAAAGTAAAAGCTAATTATAAAATCACCTTGAAAGACCTAATTACTTAGGTTTTACCAAATAGAGAATTCACAAGTAACAATTCAATAATACTTACATTTGGAGTTAGGTTAACGACAGACAATGTGAGCAGAACCCTTGCAAGTGGGGCGAAAATGCTACCTGCTTTCAAAACTGCCGTCGTTCGCCTCCGAGGAGAATTTCTTAACTGCATGAACTTCACAAGGGATTTGGAAGACGAAATTAACCTTTAGGATAACTGGCCCTCTGTTCTGAGAGGCTTGTAATGTAAATGTTTCGTTTGACGATATATTCTGAAAGAGAGAGAAAGAAAAAAAACCCCGAAACATCACGGTTAGCAAAAATTGCAAGATAAAGTAAAAAAAAAAAATAGCTATTTTAAAAATACGATAATAAATTTCGCAGTTCGTTTGTGCTCAGTCAGGTGCCGGTTTCCTAAAGCACTTACAAGCTAAAGAATATTAATTGTCTGTATTTAGTACTCGCTTGATCGAGCTTCATGATGCGGTTCATTAAAACCCGCAAGTCAAACACAGAGTTTGTGTTGGCCCGCGAAAATGAGCCATTCAGTCGGACTAAACTGTCTATTAAATCCGCTTGTACTCTGCTGTGAAATTAAGTACACTAAACGACCTTTCAATGCGGTAAATGCTCACAGCCTGTAATATAAAACTTGGATTTTGTCAGACGAAACCATATCAAACACTTGGCGCCTAAAGACCGAGGAGAAAAAGTCTGGACAAGCACAGACACGTCATAAAACCTGCATGCCTACGACAAAAATTGTGACAGAGCTTATCGTTTTGGTTTTTTTAAAGTCTACCTCAAGGTTTGTTCCGGCTAAACGCTACGCGCGTGTTTCAACGTAAAATATCCCAGTTATTGTCTCTACGAGTGATTTTAACCGCAGTAACTGTGGAGTGTGAGAGATACGAGACGTTTTGAACCGACGATGCATCACCGCAAATGACTAGCTAGAATTGTGGTGTAACATTTTAAAGTGTGACTTCATCCGGAAATACCGGAAAAACGATCTATGTATTAAGATAGCTTTCAATTACTCGTTGGTGTAAGTTCACTTTTGTCATTCGCTTCCTTTTGCGGCAAGTTTGTCTACGATGTAGTATACTAAGTTTATTCTGTTGTTGTTTTGGATTTCCCACCCTAGGCACTGTAGGTGAGATTGATGACAGAGTTTTCTCAGGCCAGATCTGTATCGTCAAAATACCTAGAAGAAGTTTTCACAAACATATGGGTTCTTCCGATTACAATCTCTATACAACCTGAATTTTAGTGAGTTTAGTCTACGCCAGCTCAAGGCAACAGTTTTGTTTATAAGGACAAACACAAAGAAAACCTGGGGAAAGAATGTGAAAGAAGCAAGGAGAGTTAAAGATATTTATATATGTTATTAAATCTGATTACAGCTGACCGTATTCCAACGCGATGCCTTCGTCGCTCCACAATTTCACAGAGAATATAATTACAGTTTTATGACAATAAAATGTTTTGGGAATTACACGTGCCATGCAATTTGCTTAAGTGCTTTTATATTGAATAACAAAGATAACCGGGATCTGAGTTAATATCTACGCTAAACCGTTCACCGAGTCAGACAAAAAACTGCCTTAGCCACAATCAATATATTATTTAAAAATAACAGTAAAATAGAATAACATAACCTAGATAGATCTCATATCACATATGATCGTCATAGGGGACTCCCCAGAATTTATCATTTATGTCAAAAAATTTCGTTTTCTTGAAGTTTAAATCCTAAATAGATATTATAGAGTAACAATTTCGTTGCTACATAATTTTGATGCTGTTCAATTTTTGTCGATTTATGTGTTTACAAAATTTAGGATACGGCTTCAGCGAACATTAAAAGACTCATTACTCATGTCAAATTTAACATGACTTATCGAGATATTGCAATAGCAAGAAAATTAAACTCACCCGAATGTTGACTAAATTAATCCGCTTTTTCAGATACAGTGTATAGCGAAGTTGTTTGTTCGGAACAATGGCCCTGGTTAATCGATAAGAAAATACTACAGACGATCTCCCTTGTCGAAATGACCACTGGTCTTTTGAACAGAAGCTCTTCCTCACACAGTAGTTTGCTATTTCTACAGCCGAGTATCGGAGAATGTGATTTATGATACATTAAAAGTCCGTGACAAAATCCTGGAATTCAGATTTGGCTTAGTTTAAAACCCCAAGGATCAACAGAGGAGTCCTGTAAAAACTGTAGAAGCTTTGAGCACTATTTCTCCGTCATAGTTAAAACTTTCAGTTAGGTCATAGATGTTATAATTAGCTCTCTCCTGGTGTTAGGCATGACTAAACAGCGTGTGAGCGAATGTAATATCTAGATCCCAAGCTTATGTCAGATATTGCTGATGTTGCAGAATACGAATGAGAAATTTTTTTTCTTGCCCCTTTCACTGGTATGGTGCCACGGATGTTTCAATTGGACCACCCGTGTTTCGTCTGAAATTTTCCCGAGTAATTAATAGGAGCGAATGAAGAATAACTTGATGGATTTATGATTCTGATTGATAGATGAGCTGTAGTAAGCGGAGTGCGATAAGCAGATGGAGTCGATTGTTGCTACGCAACAGGAACAATACCCCGTGAGTGACCTGGTGACCTGGGTTTTCCCTTACTTCAGCCCAGCAAGCAAAATAAATCGTAGCTCCAAAACAAATATTATTACAGTTCAAATTCTCTACAACGAGGTAATCAAAAGAGAAGAAAAGCAAACAGTTAGCACACTTTTGAGTTATTCTAAGGCGGTAAGATCAACTGCTTTTATGTAAATAAAATAATAAAAACACGGGAGGCAGACCACCCCCAAAGATTTTACATGGACCTTAAGGAACACGTGCCGGCCTCACGTCGTTCTTAACATGCTTATGTTGGTAAATAAGATGCAAACCTACACAGCTAACAGCGACAAAATTAATGCATATGAGGAAGTCATTAGAGTTTCAAAAGCGTACATTCAAGTACTTCTCACATTTGCAGTAATTGCTTTAGATAAAAAAAAATTCCTGTAAAGAGTAAAATTTTAATCCGTTTGTCGACGCGCTTTCACTTCTTCCCACTCCGCCCAGTGAAAGGTTGTGACGTCTGCGGTGACCGGTCCAAATCAGAACTTTGCACTGGCAAATGTCTGAAAACTGGCGTTCGGTCTGAAGGCAGTATTTATTGAATTAACGAAAAGTTTATTTTATCCATTGTCAGGAAAAGAAAACGAAAAGCTAATTTAGATTTTAAACGGCATTTTGTTGACATACATGCATATGGTGAGATGGCTTGAACTGGTTCACTTGTGTTTTTTTGTTCCGTGTGGCGACGAGCTATCGCATACAGGACATTCTACTCGTGCTTATCACCCTTCAAGCTTCGGCGTTTAGACCCGAGATTTAAATCAGCTACCACGTGCATTGAAACGAACAGCCACGTTTTTAAACAAACAATAACGTGCTGCAATTTATCATCCGGATTACGGGTTAAGAAATCAGACGAAAATGCAATAAAAGCTTATTTAGTACATTTATAACCCGCAAACAAGGTTTTCACTCCAATGTCCACCCTCCTTTGCTCTCGAGAAATATCTGAACTCAACCAGCGGATGGAGTATTTTTAGTATTCGGTACATACTTACGAATTATACCCGAGCGGGAGATAAGATGGTCAAGACAGACGAGAACACGCGTCCTGTTCTTCTCAGCGCTGGTGCTTTTGATTCACGCTTTTTGCACTTCAGCTTGGGATAAAAACACTCCTGGTTTTACAGATCGTCGCGTTAACGCGTGGCTCACGTCAAAAAAACTCAGCCGATGAACCAAATGTTGAGTGAAAGCTTTAAAACGTTGTGCTTCCGACTTTACAAGCAAAGCGCTGCTGTCAGCACAAAACACCACCGTTGCGAGCGGTTCAAGCGAGTTTAGAATTTGTTCTCAGGCCACGAGAACACCAAGTTACAAAGCCGCATCAGCGGGAACTGTTTTGACGGAAACCAGACTCGTAACTTCCTACCCCGCCTAAATATATAATTCCGCGCAGATGTGTAAATATGTTGACTAGGGCACCGTTTGAACCAATCACACATTTCCTTGAGCACACATCATTTGCCAAGAGGATTTGCAGACAAACACTTATTTTCCTGCTAGCAAAAAACTTTGATTTTGAGAACTTGTTTTCGCGAAAACGTGAGGACCACCTCAGAAAACTTTGCTTCACCCGAGTATTTGATTTATGGTATAAATTTCAGGTTGAAGTTTTCAGTTGCCGAGTCATTGACATTTTCCACTGATAACAACCGCAGAGTGTCATATCATGGCCCCATAATTCGATTAAGAGCGGCAATTAACAGTTCCACTTTAGGTGTTTAAAAGATCAAATATTTACAGAATTTGGACATGACAGCAAAAAAAGGCACAGCATCATCAAGGAACATTTAGACAAGCTAGATTTTTACTGCAGCACTACAACCTTTTGATCAATCAACAATGGAATTTAATTGTGTGATGCTTACCCACCGAAGTAGTTACTCTTGTGTCTGTACGGAAATTTCATGGCTTAACTATTAACGGCTCTATTCTATTGAACTATCATTTTCGCTGTGGTGTTTAGCCGGTTTTTCGACGAAACTGTATTCCAATTTCCAATAAACCCGTCGAAGGAGTGCGGCTCCGAAACAGTAACTATCACTATGAAAGATTTATCGAAATATCCCAGTTTTGTTACTAACAAATCATCGACCGTTTGAAATTAACAGCAGGCATCGACAAATTGAATTAGTGGGGTCTTTATACGATCCCCAACAAATGTCCATAAACAACTGTGTGACTCAATGAAGCATTCTATTAGGGCATGAAGACTCATTACTGGAACTTACCGAATGCAAAATATATAACCCCCAGAAGAGTTAAAAATTTTATATACATTTTTTTCAAACTCAAAGGCCCATTTGCGTGTTTTGCAGTCGACAATGTTCTATGTATATTCTATATCGCCAATATGGCTCGTTTCTTTTGGATAAAGTTTTCTTCCAAGAGGTAATGGAACTTTGTGGACAAAAAATAAATCTGCCCCAATATAACTAAAAAAGAAATAAACATTTATAGTTAACGAACAACTCGACCACCCAAATGTCTCTGGTTTGTGGTCGGATAACGAATTAGCCTCCTTGACTCATAATCCATCACAAAAGGGATGGAGTTCGTTATATAATTAAGAAGATTCTGTGAAAGTTCTAACGTGTTGTTTGCTGTCCGGATGTTTCAATTGAGAGACGGCTTCCGTGTGTACCAGTTCGCGTACAAGTACCATGTACATTCCTGAAGACGGTAATTAAAAATTTATGGTCGTTTTGGTAATCGTCGATAAACAACATAACAAGATAGCTAGCAAATTATTTGCACTGTCTTGTTTGCCTTTAATTATGAATTGCTTCAGAATTTGAACAATGAACAGATCATAATAACTAGTGAGTGGTTTGCGTATATTTTTTTTAACACAAAGCAAGCTCATAAAAATAAAATCATATTAGATGCAAAATTTTAACAAGGATTAAAAGTTTGAAAAGTGCCAGCCAATAAATCCAACAAAGAAGCGCTATTTTTATATTTGAGCATGATCAAACATGTACAAATTGTAAAAATAAGATGTTAAATGTTTGTTCAGGCATTCGCGATCCCAAAACCCGGTACAGCATTAATAAATGCACTTATTTCAGTTGACTTGTAGAAAATCCATTCTGTGCTAAAAATCACAGAGATGAAAAGGAAATAACATAAATAGATATTTTGTTCTGACAAATCTGTTCCAACATTGAAGAGAAGGGTTTGACGTCATTACATGCGGCTCGCTTTTGTTCCTCAGCATTCAGCGACAGGCCAAGTGTTTTGTTTCAAGATTTCAAAGCAAGATCATCTAAAAGAAATAAAAGATCTCTAAAGAAGTTAGATATGATTAACTTGGAAGAAAGGATTTGAGCAATAATCTTACTTTCAGCCACTAATATTCAAAGCAGATATTGACAGTGATGAGTCATGAACAGAAACCAAACAGCCTTATTTATAGGGCATTGAATAACAGCCAGTGTATAAAAAAGATCAAAATATATAACTCTACCGATATTATATTGAGTAGGAATAATACTAATCAAGTACAATCTCAGATCTTATAGTTCCGTCTGGAAAAATTTGACCAGCCGATAAAAGCCTCCTCCAAAAATGCCGTAGTCGTAGAAGCAGACCAAAATCCCGCCCACAGTGACTATAAAATTATCACCCCAGATTTAAAATTGAGCAATGCAACTCAAAATCAGCGAGGGGCATCAAAGCTGAACAAGTAAACATGTTGAAATACTGATGCAACCTAGTTATGTACTGGATAGTTGCGCGTGTCTCTGTAGTTAGCAAACGAGTTAGAAGTGCTATTAGTCTGTCGCGAGTGTTGGAGAACACTTATCATCGCTATGTATGGTACGCGAGTTTTGTTTACCCCACATCAAGGCACGTGTCGTCCTGATATAGTGTTGAGTCAGCTTCGCGACAATCTTAAAATTACACTGTGTCAAACGGCGTTTAACCTTAACTCAACTTATCTAAGGTCTTTATATTTCGGAGAGCGGCAAACAGTACCCGCGGCTTTTCCGTGAAGCCAAATCAGATCATCCAAGACTTTAATGGTTGGAATTAAACACGTTTTACTTCCGGTATTATATAAAAACTACTAAAATCAAAATTTAATCTTTATGTAACTTTTACTTTAAATGATTCACCAACAGTTTTCTATTCTTCCTGTAATGGGGAGCACGAGTGATACAACGAGTCGATGTTCTACAATTTTAACTTCTATCGAAAGTTTTAGTAAAAAGCTATTGCCAATGATGGCAGATTAAAATCAAGTCCGAAACAAGTCGCTTTTCATTTGTGTATCAAGTATATTTTAAAAGCTTTTAAAGCAGACAAACTGGCTAGAATTTGTTGTTCTTGCAAACCAAAGAAGGGCAGTTATCAAATAGTTTATCTAAAAAACTAAATTACTCCCAAAGTAACCATATTTATATAAAATATTCAGACCTTGTCTTTTCCTTCTGGTTGCTATTTATAATATTTGCCCGGTTGTCATATCTATTTTGGTGTATTTAATTCGCCGCTTTCGAGATCAAATTGATAGCTAATTAAGACCGGAAGCTGGGCGAGCTGTGTAACAACATCAGATATGCAGGGCGATAATAAGTCTTTCACAGTGATCAACTGAATATGTGGAATACGTCAAGTTTAAACGCCAATTATGACAGCTGCTCTGACATTTATGAAATTTTACGAAATTTGATTAACCAATCAGCAAATGGTAGGAACGTGCGTGCGGTACTGTAAATTTACGTTAAAAAAGAGAATGTTTCTTATAGCTGAATCAATACGACTATATCATGATTCTAACAGGCTCGATCAGATTGTGTGTTGTATTAAAGCTGTTATAGATGACTGACGCAGAGACTCAGTTATTTTAAAATAGTGGTGGCATGGTGTTTATAGAAATTGAAGTTAATCAATTACAAAAAGTACAATGACTTTGAAAAAAAAATAATTTAATTAGTGCTTGTTGACATACAGTTTTGTTTTAGATCTGTTGTCTTCTGAACACTCCAGTCCTTGCAAGCAAAGCCCAGGGCTTATCGCTTAACAAACATTAGGTTTGAAATATACACACACGTCTGTGCAAGGACAAGAAAAGAATGAAATTCGATCTGCAGACTCATTTAAAATAACATGACTTTAAGGATCGTTTTTAAAAATACTAGCTTTGACTTTGTATGTACAATGTACGTGTACAAATGTATACTGTTCAATTCCTTTCAATCCAATCCAATCCAATCCAATCCAATCCAATCCAATCCAATTCAACTGTCGACGTAAATTGTTTTTTGCGGAACAAAATACTGGCAGACGGTTTTTGTTAGAACATATACATAACAACTTGAACTAAAACACTGACACACTCTTAGTCTCAGGACTTCACTTCTTCGCATTCTCCTTTCTAGATCAAATTGAGAGAAACATTCTCTGCCGACACCGTAGTGATGCCAACATTGAACTGAAAGTGTCACCTAAAACCTTTACAGAAAAATCTAATTTTTTCATGCGAAGCTAAAAAATGTTCTTAATTGCGCTACCATTTCAACCTGAAATGACGGTAAATTTTCTTTACTCTTTAGTTTAAAATCATGCACTTCAACAAATTTCATACGATTCTAGATATACAAACAAGAACTTTCGAGCGTACTTGTTCATCTACATGTTTTATTGTATATCAACACTACTTTCTTGCTAGACGTAAATTTAAACATCGTTCTTTCTCGGGCATCAAACTATATTTTTTTCAGTTGTAGTCATAGTACAGATTTACAACTTTTTGTAAAGAATTACATAAAGTACAAAAGATAGAGTCTACATGTTTTATAGTATATCACTATACGAAGTATTCTATACTAGTTATACTTAACTCTTGATATTTTTAGCATTGAGTCCATAGTTACACCATGCGGCTTATTTCTCGTTTGCACGAATAAGACAAAAGTAGAAATCTATTAGTATTAGGCCTTCTGGCTCAATACCAAAAGAAAATGATCATGTTGCCAACTTATGTGCACATTTGGAATAGCCAATGGGAGATGTTGCACTGACAGAACTATCACTGACATAATTATTTTCGTAGTTAAAACTCCGTACAATATGCAAGACTCTTGTAAATAAAACTTTGCCTGTTTTTTCTAAGCATAATTAATTTTAATTTAATTATTAAATTTAGAAATGTTCTCCAGCCTCGAAGTTGTTATAAAAAGGTTCTATTTCAGATATCAATCCAGCATTTATTCTGTGATTGAATCTTCAACAGATTGGAGGTCTTTCAGTACCTAGTCTAGGTTCGGGTTTTTTTTATAAAACAAACAATTCTCATACACACTTTCTTTATAAGGACAGCGAGGCTTAAATTCATCAAAATTTAAGATCAATTTAAGAACAAGCTCAGTCAGGCTGAGGTCTGATAACTAGGAAATTTTTTCAGTTAGAAACTTGACTGAAATTCGTAACTTAACTTGGCGATACAGCATAAAACATAAAAGATCCATTGTAATCTGAACCCTAGGACCAAAGACTGTTCAACAAACAATGAAGGTTGTTCACCTCTAAACACAGCCATGAATGGTGCGAGGCATTTTGTTTTTTTCTGAGCAAAACCGTTTACAGAAATAAGAACAAGTTAGGAACAAATTAAGGCTGAAGACGCACAAAAAAAAGTAAGGTAAAATTTATTAGTTCATATAAAAAAGCATGAACAGCGTTTGATTAAAT
>JAOEJH020001093.1:0-11371 GCA_025448215.2 Palythoa grandis
CCAGTCAAAGGAATCCAGAATCCAGTCAAAGGAATCCGGAATCCAGTCAAAGGAATCCAGAATCCAGTCAAAGGAATACAGAATCCAGTCAAAGGAATCCAGAATTCAATCAAGGGAATCTGGAATCCAGTCAAGAGAAACCAGATTTCAATCCCGATATCAATGCATTCCAAAATAAGTGTTTAACATGGAATCCTAGATCGTCTTAAGTTAGTTACCCTACATGGGGCATAACTTTGTTTTTATCGTTCTTACCTCACAAAGCAGTCGTGCAAAGCTATTGACTGGCCATCTACCAACACAACTGTTTCATACCCTTTTAACTCCTCCACTTGAGTCTCCCAAATGCTGGAGTAAAAAAAAAAACCTTTATTCAATGAGGATAACATCATTACTATGTAAAGTACTAGCATTCTCCTTGATGGTCCTCAAAGGCCAGATGTTATTACCTAGTGTCGATTTTGTAGAGGGAGGAAAACCCGAGTACCGAGAGAAAAACCCTCGGAGTCAGATTGAGATCGACAAATCTCAGCCCACTTGTGGAACCCAGGAGTCGATCCCGGGTCGTAGAGGTGAGAGGCGTGAGTGATGACAGCTACGCCAACCTGACTTCCCGAGTAAAATTAAAGATATGCAAAGTTTAAAACGGAATCTTTCAAATTCTTTTCAACTAACAAAATGTTTGGTAGTACAAAAAACTTTTTCAGGATGAATGCCTCCAAATGCCCCTAAAAACCAACGTTTATGATAGAAAAAGAATATTATAGGTCTAACAAATCGGCTTTCCTGGGTTAATGTTTATTTACTGTACCTATATTAAACCGAGGTAAATGTTTTTTTAGGAAAAGGTGTAGCACAGTTGGTAATTGGAAGAAATCCTTGGACGTTCACAATTGTAGCTTTGTTTTAAAAAAAAACCACTAGAAAAATCAAGTTTCATCATTGTACTTCCAATTCGCAAAAATACACCAAACTGTGTTAAGTATTAAAGAAATATTAAAGAAGAAAACATCATCTGAGTCATTTAAGGGTAAGGTAGACAAACCTTAACTGTGGGTCAAACTCTTCACTGAGAATACGCAGCTCTTGTGGGTTAGATCTGTAGCCTGAGGTGATTTGCAAGGAAGGTTTCTGGCCCAGGCTGTTGAATGTGGCTGATAGTTTACCTGAAAGCTACAGCAAGTATATATACCATCAAGATGGAAGGTAGGTAGTAACTCTTTTGATCACCAAAGTAATATATATACTTAGGCAAGCCTAAAAGCGGAGCTCTCGACTTCATTACAACGTCGAAAGTCCCTTTAATAACCAAATTTTCTCTGATGGATAGTTTACCAATTTTTTTACCCATGGTGCTCCGCGAAAGCTCCACTATAAGACTTTACTACTTAGTCACTTGCCAAGTTTGTTCCAAGTTTACTTGCCAAAATGAAAAATAAACTTGACAAAAACAAAATTTTCGTTGTTTACTGCAGAATGAAAGTTAGTAAAACTGGTATGCTCGTCGAATCTCACTCGTCCATTTGGAAAACGTAAAGATTTTTTTTCTCCCGTTTTCGTTGACGAGTGGCGAGTAAGTTTTTTGAACACTGTTTAGTGAAGTTTCGGGATACGACTTCCACTGTAAGTGGGTAAGTGTGCAACTAAATTATCTATTCAATGAAAGGCAAAGCCATAAAAAAGTGTTCTTGTTTTGAGCTATTTGTGCACTTTAACCCATTACTCACCGAATACTCTGTAAGTTACTTGGTTGTTTTAGACATTCTTACCTTTGTTGGAACACGAGCTGTTTGATTTAACTCTTCACTGGAAGCAAACTTGGGATCAAATATCCAGATTCTAAATATTCCACTGGATGTTCCATTCCTGGAAAGTATTTAAGCCAGTAAATATCAAGCTTATCTTATGTCCAAAACCAAAGTTGCCCACTGACAGCAATGGGTGGTAATATCATGGTTCTACAGGCAGTTGTTTTTCTATTTATTTAGCTATTCACGACTCAGACCAATTTTCTGATACCAGATAGATTATTCTCTTTTTTTACGAGGTTGGAAATTAGGCTCCATGTTATCATCTGCTGAGAACAATATTCTGCCATTTAACAGTTCTCACTTCGTTTTCTCTGTTTATTGTAGGAAGAACACATTTGGGTTTAAAAAAGTCTATAACATAGACTTTGCTATCTTATACCCTGTAAGCCTTAGGTTAGGCCTGATTGAAATTACAGTTAAGAATAAATTAAATTAAGTTAAAAGGACAGGCGTAGCTAAGTTAAAGGATGGTCTTGGTATCTAGAGTTTCCCAGCTTTATTTACGGGACTTTAATGTTTACTTCGATTTTCTTCTGATCCATGTGGCTAAATACCTTTAAAACTGAGCACTTATATAGGAGGGGGTAAAGAGCACACCTTCCGCCTCCACTGTTACCAGCCTTAACAGCTGACAGAATTACATACTGATCTGAAGAGGGCTCTTAAGAGCCGAAACATGGAAAGCTTAAAAACCTAAAGAACCTGAGCTCAGCATCACAAGACGGTGGAAAAGAAACAACGCAAGAGGAGCATTGGTGATACTATGAGGCAATCCACGTTTGCCACAAAATTAAAGATTTCTACGAAGCTACATACGTCAGCCAATATTACCTTTACACATTACCTCACCTTGTAACTTGGGAATACGTGACGTGCCACTCATAGCAGTATGGTGAATCCACTACACATACATAAGCTGTTGTAAGCTAAAAAGAAAAACCGTACGCTTCAAACACAGAAAACTATTTACAATAAATAATAATAAAATAAATACTTTGCTCAATGTCAATTGCGAAGGAAGTGGTTGCCTGTTCTTCCTAGCCAGAGGCTAATGCTTAATCGTTCGACGGCTCAGATCTGGGCGTGAAAGTTGTATTTGCAGAGGGAGGATTGAGATTGACAAATCTAAGCCCACATGCGGATCCCGGGATTCGATCTCGGGTCGGAGAGGTGGGAGGCGCGAATGACGACCACTACGCCAACCTGACTTCCGTTACCATTGCCATTAAGCTCTCTGAAAAGAGCTTATATATTTTTGTCCGAAACGCAAACTTGAGATCCTATCTTAAACGCTAACGCCGAATAAGATATAATATCCTTTTTAATTCAACAATACAACTATACTAGTAAAAACCACTTGGTTATGGAAATGCTGCCAAATTCTGTTTAAGCCAAGTAAAGATCCCCGTGAGAACTTATTACCGTAGGGAACTAGGGAACTCGCGTATGAAATTTATTCAATTATTCAATTACTTCGTTACACGATTCCAAATACTTCATAAAGGTCAGGGGATATGTAATAAATGAACTTTACATTTTAAATTTGTCAACACCCAAAAATTTGTTAACTAATTTTTCAGTGTCATAAATCCGATGTAATCGAAATGTCTGTTTAAGTAAAGATCAGCGTAAGAACTAGGGAACTCGCGGCAATTTCAATTAAAAACGTGTGAAGTTCTATTCAATTATTCAATTACTTCGGCAAATCTTAATGGTTTAGCATTTATTTTCGCAAAAAACAATCAAAGAAACATCGTTACCAGTCTTTTTTGAAGCTCTTTAGCACCAGAGCCCATTGTACCACATTTTGGCCCAGTTTAAAGAAAATCCACCATGGGGAAACGAGTTTTGTTATCTCCCTACTTCTTACGTGGATCATTACTTAAATTGGAACGAGGGCTATTAATTTTTTGCAAGGGTAGGTATTTTTCTCAAAGGATTATTAGTCGGTGGTCTTTTTAATTTTTCCCTCTGTCATAAACCCTAACCTTAACCACATTCAATTAGTTCGTACACAAGGTGAAAGCTAGAAAGGACGCCAATGTGTTGAACAACGCACGTGATCATACTCGATCTAGGTATCGGTGTGTGCGCAACTCGTAACCAGTCCTGACCGAGCAGGTCTGTGGAAAAATATCTATCCGGACAAAGATCCTGAGAAAACGACACCAAACACAAAAACGAAGGACAAATATCTAAAAGAAATAGCGTCGCAGCCATTTACGATCGAGCGAGTCTCCATAAAAAGAAGGACAAATTTCTCAAAACAAACAGCTATACACAACAAAGACAACAATAGGTTTCGCTGCCTCGCTATCGTTCGGCAGCAAAAATGTGAACTATTTTGTGAAAGGGTATGTTAGTTTTGTTTAAAACGTTCCCTACTGCGCCAGGAATTTGAGTTCGAGAGTTGAACGTCTCTGGACTTTTGAATTGAGAAATGTTTTTGACATCTGAAGACAATCTAAGACTAAAGAGCGTGCGAAAGTGAGGAATTTAGTTGATTTGGCATGGAATGACCCAGTTGCCGTTGAATGAAATTTACGTACTATTTGGCATGGAAGGTGCGGATTATGTGCCCGTGCGGGTAATCTGTTATCGTTTGTTTCCCTAACTGATAAAAAATGAGGGAAGCGGGTAATCTGCGGTGTGGGTAATCACCCGGAAATTACGGTACGTAATACTTTTCTTGGGAAAAATAACACCCAGTGACGCCGAAACAGCTGTCCACAGCTGATGAAATTGAGACTCATTTCTTTTAACCCTTTCAGCCCCAGGCAATTTATCAACATCTAACTTCTCCTAACATAATACAAACAAAATAATATAACTGGTAATGAGAAATAAGGAATTGATCAAGTGGATGAAACTGTGGAAGTTGAAAAGCCAAATTCTCCCAAACTGCTTATATTGAAAGTATGGAGCTCAGTTGGGAGAATTTACCAACACGTTATTTGTCGTGTTTGGGGCTTAAAGGGTTAAGCAGGGATTTATTTAATAGCCGGTCCACAGTCCATATCCCAGGCTGTAACGTTGCCATGCACCGGCTATAATTTATTCCTCAAACTTTTGAATACCAATATGTTCACTACATAAAACGTCTGTTTTCTAGGCTTGTCTGCTTTAGAAGCATGTCAGAATGGAGCAAATAAACCGGGTTATTTTGTAAGCCTGACGTTAAAGGCTTTCAGAGTTGTAGGCAGTTTTGTGTTACGGCTGGCTTTGTATAACATCGAAAAGCGCCAACTGCGTTTTAAAAGAGACTGGTTCTAAATTAAGGACGCACTGATTTCTGGGATAAACATTTTCAAAAAAGGGGGGAACTTTGTAAGTAGACTTTAGCCTGTTCATTCCCCTTTGAAGAGTAGCCTTTCGTTCAACAAACTAATTTATAATATCACTGCAGAAATTATGGCTCTGTAAAACACACATGTGGACCGCACCGTTCAGAATCAAAGGGCTCTTGGAGCCAGCTCATTCAGGTAATAACAACAAGATAATATCTTTCACCAGACATTTCAGATGTCCCGCAACATGAGTCTACTCTAAAACAATACATTATCATTGCCCAGTTTTAACAGTAAATTTACTACACTTTCGGCTGACTGTGAGGCTGGACTGTTCACTTTTTTCTGCCTCAAACTGTTCTTATTTCTTGATATTTCCAAACAGTACCCAGCTAATTGTAAACATATTGAGATTTCCAGATGTTGCGAAATTCTGCCTTAATCTTTAAACTTATTTATAACAGCATACAAACATTCTTTATTCTTGATCTTTGCACTTATTGCAGCGACATCGAAGATTATTTGGACTTTTGTTAAGTCGAAGCAGGGAGGGGTGGTGAGGACACTTTCACTTCCATCTACGGTCCACAATTTCCGTCCACAAATTTCGGTCTACGGTCCACTTCCGTCGACATTTCACCCTCACGATATTCATTCATTGCTTGTGCATGCACGCGCATGAATGAGCTAAAAACGAGTTACATCCCTAATAAGGTAGATGCAAGGGGCAATCAATACCCGCCATCCATGTGGCCTAAGAGCGCAGTAAAAGGGCTGCAAGGTATCATTAGTGCGCATGTGCAGAACTTGTGATTTCAATTTTCCCAGCCACATCCTGCATGCAAACGCTCTCCTACACGTTACATGAACCAAGAGGTAGATGGCCGAAATTTCTTGAAAGTGTAGAAAAAAGATGATTTGTCAAAACTAAACATTTTTTTCTCTCAATTCCAAAACAATTTTAGGTCTCACTGTAAAACTTAGTAGTATATCATCTGTCCATTCAATACAACAGCAAAATAATCTCTTAACAGAGAGGAAGAACTTACGTTGGAACGTTTTAGTCCAAGTTTATGGAAGCCAGGCTTAGCACAGTGAACGAGGGCACTTGACACACTGCCAAAAACAAATAAAAAGAAATCTGGAAAACATCAAAATTGTTTTTATGTTCACGGTAAATCAAACTGAAATTTCCTATATAAATTACAGTATATACAAAAAAACCACAGAATATTGTTTCGTATGACAACTCCAATAAAAAATACCAGAAAAAATTGTAAGTATAATTGAGAAATAAGGGTTTTTAACAAGTGCCCATTACTAAGATTATTCATATTCCCATATTCACTTTGACCCTAAGACAGCAGTATATAAAGCCAGTAGCCAATTACTAGGAGCATTCATCTTCCCATATCCATCTTAACCTCAACACAGTAGCAATCAAAGCCAGGAGCCCATTACTGGGAGTGTTCATCTTCCCCTATTCACCTTGGCCTCAACACAGTAGTAGACAAAACCAGGAGCCTGTTACTACGCGAGTTCGTCTTCCCTTAGTCACCTTGACCCCAACAGTAGTAAACAAAGCGACTTTGAGCTTTCAATTTGTGTGTAATAGGGCAGACTCGTCTATCCAGCCTATGAGAAGACTCTGTATCAGCTCATTTGCGTACATATAATCCAGTTTTTCAAGAAATGTTTTTCTAAAGTAGCCTCTGCCCAGCAAATTAAATATATATGAATGCTCCAAGTAAATGGCTTCTTGCATTAAGGATTCAACATTTAATTGAAAGGTAGTGTGGTTGGTGCAGTGGTAACACTTCTGCCTTAAACCCCAGCTTGGCAGAGTGCTGAACACTGGTGTGCCCTCTCTGCTAAAGTGGACTAAGTTTTCCATCATTATGAGGTACCACTTTCTGCTAGGGACTAATCTGCAACAGATTCGTATCCTGTTCAGGGGGAGTAAATGATTCTCAAACACTTATCACCATATCCAGTGGACCACTGAGGCTTTTAAACAGATTTAGCTAGTGAACTGAAAACACAGCAGGAACCACGGAGTAAATATTAGATTGGGGGGCACTATCCCAAGCGCCGCAGGCGTGAGTTTTCTAGGGGGGTCCAGGGCTCCCCTGGAAAATTTGAAAATATAAGCTTCTAGAATCGCCAGAAATGCATTTAAAATTGATAATTTGAAAAACGTGGTCTTGAATAAGGTGAAGTGAGTTATAAACATCAGAAGCTCAACTTTTCATGTTGAATCAGTTAATTTTTGTAAGGACTTTTTAAGAGCAAATGCGGCAAAATTATTGGGCACGTGCCCCCCCCCCAGCCCCCCCTGCTCCGCGGTCCCCGCACAGTATTCACAAATGATTGATACAAGTCTTGTACCTAGTGGAGTTTATAGAGCAGCCTTGAGGGTAACACCATTCTGCGGGCAAGTTGTCATAAGTTTCAATGGTGAACTGAAAAAGTGAGACCAAAATGCAATATTACAGATCGTGAGATCACTGAACCTTGCTACTCTATAACTACTGTAAGTACTGACAAGAATGTCTGACTTAAGATTAGCTGTATAATTGGAGTAAAGTGAAGATCTCATTGGTCTATAGAATAAAAAAAAGATAGTGAATGTGACTAATACAGGATGTATGGGATAACTGTTAACTTCTTACAACTTTGTGCAAATTTCATTTTAATGTGTGGTACTGATGATTCAGTTAGACTGTATTCTGGCAGGTTTGAACATTTGACATTTTACTATCTCCCTACATCTGCCTCCAACAAACAATGGCCACTGCTGGTACCACTACTCACAACCAGTGAGTGCTAGCTTCTATCACAGCTTCCTCTACTGCTACCATTACCACTGAATACTACAACTATCACTGCTTACTTCTACTGTTGTAATCAACTACTACCACTATCAATGATTGCTATCACTACCACTACAACTACCACCTATTTCAACTACCACAACCTCAACCACTGACTACTGCCATAACCACCAGCACAGCTGCTGACAGCTACCAATACAATTAAGTCCTCAACTACTACCACTACCACTACTACAACCTGGTACCAATGGCTTAGACCACAGTGACTGCAACTGTTGACAACTACCAATACTAAAACAAAACTACCCCTACCACTTCTGTAACCAATTGCTATCAACACCACTACCATCAACCACTATCGACAATATAGTATCACTATCACTGCCACTATCAATACCACACTACAACTACCATAACCAGCAACTACTTCTTCTACCAGTGACTACTACCATTACTATTGACCAATTCAAACAACAATTAGCACTGAAAGCTCTGGTTACAAGTCTTGATACAACTTGGTTTCACCAAGTATGCTTTTTTGTGTATTCATTTTAAGTGTAAATTATAGAAACAGCAAACCTTTTTCAAACCTTATTTAACACCAATCTTGTCAAATGAGGTCATCAATTAAGATAAGCAAATGGCCCATTATAAATACATTTTAGCTACATTTGTAATACTTACTGGCAATCTTGTAGTAAAGATATCTGGATGTGACTGGAAACCCGAATACCTAAAATTTTATATAAACGTAAGTTGCTATGTAATGATAACAATAACGATAGAAGTTTATAAATGATTTGTACAGCTTAACAGTACAGTACAGCCAATAATATGGATGCTACATGCCTTTGTGTGCTATAATAAATAATAAATAAATAATATATCATGATATAATTAAAGTTTCTTAAGCTTTCCAATATTGTTTGCCAAGGTATTTAATTTCTCTGGCTGCCAAAACTTGCAAAAATGATATACTTTACCTTAAATAGTTAGAATGCATTGAATATATCATCCCTTATGTTGAAATAATTTGGATTGGTTAGCAAAAAACTTTGAAAGTTTTGAAAATTTTAAAAGTATTTAGAAAGTCAATTTTCATCATCATCATCATCATCATCATCATCACCATCACCACCAACAGCAATATCATCAATCAACCAAATCCAATTTCTAATAAAAAGTTGTCTAATCTTCAAAAATATAGCAATGGTTTCAAAAATATCAACCAAGTGATCAATAAGAAAATTCCAATTTAACTGGGAGAATGTGACTGATAGAGGATCACTATGGAAGATTTGATGATACCATGGCAGAAACTTACTGTTAATAGTGTTTGAAACAGGCATTAAATAATAAACTTGAGTGGTCATGCTGAGCCAAGCACTGAAAATAAGAAGCTCCTGATTTTTAAATTTTATACATAAATATCTGCAGCAAAAAAATTCTTCTACTCTTGTCAAAATTGAATATCTTATAGTAAGGGGTGGACCATTTGACTTTTGAGGGGGAAAGGGATGGAAGATTTGGTTAGTGCAATTTTTTTTATTTCTCTAAGATATGGTAGGATATATATTTTGTAAAAATAAAGAGGATTACGTAACCACTTTCCTCTGCACTTATTTTTTTTCGCTCCGCAGGACCCGAAACGAAACGGACATTAGGTAAACAGCGAAATAGATTCTCCATTCAGTGATTCACTAAACTGCAACGAAGGCTATCAAATGGGTCAGAAGTGTTGAAGAAACTTGTCAACCCGAATCATTATTCAACGAATTTTGTATAGATTCCGTTTTCTAATTTTGTAAGCTTTTGTTCAGTAATTTTTTATATTGTCGCGCGTTGAATTTTGAAATCTACAATCTAACAATAGCCATTGTCATTGAAGCTATCGTTCTCGTTCAATCGGAAAGTCTCATTTGTTTTCGATTTATAAATTTAAAATCTAAAATGTAATTTTTCTTTTTATTGGGAATAGCAGATGACGATTGATGATGAGTAGAATGATTTTAAGAATCAAATGTCGGACGTCAAGCTGTTCTCAGCTGTTGTTACTTTCTCACCTCCATTTTGAAGTTAAGATTACAAGTTGTTTTACTTAAGAAACTCACCTCCAATTTGTAGTTGATTCGCCACCAACGGCAAAACAGATGAACAAAACATTTGCAAAATACGTACTAAACATCCTTTTTTTTAATAAAGTTGATCCTCGCTTTTGCTTAAGTTTTCTGAAATCTGCATCAAAATCTTTTTTTCTCGAAAAACTCGAAAAACTCACTAGTGTCACGCTGCAGGCGTGGTTACGTGGCCAACTCGTTCCCATTTCTAAAAGCCGGATGCTACGGCACTCGACGATTTCGTTAGGGATTTCCTTGAAAGATAACGTTTAACATTGCACGAGGAAATGATTTTCAACGCAAGCACGGTTGCCTAACAAACCTGAATTCAAAATTACTTAACTTGCACTTTTCCGGAGTAAGCACCAAATGTCCCTGACCACATTACAAGCGTAAATTTCAAAAAGTCGATATCTCGGTCAGAAAAACTTTTTTTTATAAAACTTACTAATTTTATATATATTTAGGTCCCATTACCTTTCTTTTAGGAAATACTTCATGAAAAATTTATTTTCCTGATTAAAAGGACTATTTTCTGACTTTTGACGAAAATCAAAATTCAGTTTAGATCATATTTCCCCGACTTTTCCCAATGGCCATCGCCAATTAATTTTCTGTTTACAACCGACGCACCGACCCAAAAGTTTTGATTTTTGCCAAGCAAAAAAAGGTAAACTGATTTATTGAAAACTGCAAAAGTGAGCAAAAGTTTGTTCCTATACTACAATTATCCTAACTGTATTTGTCATTTATATTGTGATTCATTCTTCATATCCATTGTCGTTTCTGCATGTGAAACTCGAAAATGTACGCAACAGTAATCTAGTGAACTCGAATGCATGAGAACGAGGACCCGCGGACCTTGCCTTTTTCAGGTATAAACTGCAGGATCGAGAGTATCTTTCGCCATCTCGTCTGAAACCTGATATATACTGCGGCATGCCAGTCGCCTGCACGTCAGGCAGTTTTAAAATCACAAGTGCACATGAGCATGTCTTTCTGTTACGCACTAAAATGCTTTATTAAAGAGATACCGTAAAATTCCGAAAATATGCTCCCCCGTTTATAAGCCCCCCCAAATATAAGCCCCATTTCTTTGAAACGAAAGAAGCCCTCCAATAATAAGCACCTCCCAAATATAGCCACCCGGGGCTTAGCTGGGCTTATAGTTGGAGTGGTGTGCAAAAGCAATTCTAGCGAACTTCAGGTGAATACCAGAACCATGCGATCTTCCGTTATTTCTAAATGTACGATGATAAATTTTATGAAGTTGTTTTCTTATTAAACCTAAACTCTGTTGTGTTGGCAACTGATTTAGAAAA
>JAOEJH020001196.1:0-11365 GCA_025448215.2 Palythoa grandis
TTCCGGTTTCAGAATGACTGCGCAAATGGAAGAATGGGCTCCAAAGTGCTTGTAATGTCAAAAACAGTTCTAACTCATGTTTGCCATTCTGCTAGTTTTTAAAATATGTTTTGATTTGTGATTGTAATCATGCCTGAAGTTTGTGTTCTTGGTGGCTGTTTTAATCAAAAGGATAAAAAAGCAGCTATATCAATTCATTGTATTCTGTTTTTTAATGATAAGCATCTCGAAGGCGCGAGGAGATGAAAATGATGGTTAGATTTTGTAAGGAGCACAAGGCAGAAATGGAAGTTCTGTTCTGTTCTGCCCAGTTTGCTAATGAGGATTTTTCCATTCGATATTCTCTCATTGATGGGATGAGATGCAGCCTTGAACAGTGACTGATAAAGGTCAAGATAGGCATTGTACCTTTCCCAGGTTTTCAGAAGTGATAGCAAAAAGATGTAGCAAAGCTGTCCAATGGAAATTGTTGAAAGGTGAGTGTGAATATCTTGCTCCTTACTTTTGTTATTTCTTTTCATTCCAGAAAAACATGCATTATATATGGGAACCAATAAGTAAGAGTAAAATACAACTATATTCATTAATTTGGGCTGGTGTTTTTATGTTACCATTGTGATAGGAGATGAATGGATAGAAATTTTGATGTGGGATGAGTGTTGTTGCCTTTTAGTCTTATACATGTAATCCCAGATACCAAAGGACACGAATATAAAAAATAAGAAATATGTTCCAATTATATTATTTATAGACACGATGAGTTCAAATAAAAAATGTCAGAATAAAACAATAACTGAAGATGGTTTGCGTCTATAGCTCTAACGGGAGCAGTGGTATAAACCTACGTTACTTTTGAACAAGTTTGATGATACTTGTACTTTGTTGTTGCAGGTTGCAACAACCATTTATTTAGATAAACAGTTTCTAAAGCTGCATGTAAAGTGATGCACTCTGGAACAGTCAAGGCATCTTGAATAACCATGCATTGGGTGATTGATCGATTCAGTGAATTTCTCAACCTCCACACAGCAATAACACTCTCCAGGCTTTACCAACTTATATTAGAGATATTGCAGTGTCCTCACTTACAACTAGGAATATATGAAAAAAAAGTCTGCAGCCATTGATGTGCTGAAATCATGCAGTTTTCTCAAAAGCTCAATGTGTCAGTGGTTCGTTCGCTAAGGGCCTTCCAGTTCTCTGTCTTCATCTGGGTCTTCGTCATCTTTAATTTCCTTTAATTCTTCATCCTGTTCCGTGTACATGCTGCAATAACCAGCATAGATTGAAAATTCACTATCTCTGTAGTCGGAGTAACTTCCAGACCATATTTTAAACAGCATTTTAGAATAAAATCTGAACCGAACTAGTTGTTGTTTCTCTGAGCTCGAGCTATGGAACTGTGTTCTTGACGTCACAAGCACTTTGGAGCCCATTCTTCCATTTGCACAGTCATTTTGAAACTGGAAGTGAAATCTCTCAAGTTTGAATGCAAATTACGCCACGAAGAAAACTCCAAATCAAAAAAAAATTTTACTGTGTCGGTCTGGAAGTAGATTCTAAAACTGAAAAAAAACCGCAAGTGATATATACACTCTAACTGTCAAGATGAAGTTTTTAAAATAGTGTTTGGTACTTTATCACTATTTGTATATTTTACTATTGCAGTGTTTTTTGTTAACAAGTAGACCTCAAGTTTTAGGAGCCGAAGTGCTGTTCACTTTTTGCAATTTGTCTTTTAAAATTGTGTTTGCTATCTGGATAATGTATCTTACGGCCTTTGTCATTAACTTTTTAAGTTATCACTTCAGTCCAAATGATCAGCAAAACACTTTACTAACTCAGTGGGAAAAATCGCTCACCTAAAACATTTTAAGTGAGCTTTTTTTCACTGGCCACGGTTTTCAAATGGCAAGCCCTAATCATGGATGCTAATTATATTACAGGAGGAAAAAAAGCAGTTGATAGTGATAGTGATGGAGATAATGATGAACCAGGTACATCAGAGGTTGACAGAGGAGAGTGGGAAGAAGAGCAAAAGGTTTGTTTTCTTGTCTGTACAAAGTTTTCTGTGGAGTGATGGAAAAACAGTGTTTCACTTCTCCTTAGAGAGTTAGGGCAACCGTGATGGATGGGGGGTCCAACTTTTTGTGAACTAGCAGTGCATGAACATTGCTGACAATGTATTCATGTCCATGAGGTGGAGGTACACAACATGGTTGTACAGAGTGCTTTGTAATTTGAGTTTTCTTTGAAAGGAAATGCCAGTCAAGTTGAAATATTAAAAAGAATAATTGAGTTACTGACTGGAATCAGTCCAATTACTCTCTGACTACCAGTCATTTTCATGAGTACTTTAATGAAGTTTCATATTTTGTTGTATAATAATATGTTTTTCTTGTACATGTATTATTTTTAATTATTTTTTTTAGAAAACCAGTTTGGAACATTGTAGTTTTTTGTCTTTATTTTGGATTTTATGCTTACCTTCAATTACTTTATTCTGAATGTTCTTCTGCTTACTATTGTAAAACTACACAATAAACCCTTTGTAGGAGATGGTCACATACCTAGATACCACATAGCAACACACAACTGGTGAGCGAGCTCACATGCCTAGATACCACATAGCAACACACAACTGGTGAGCAAGCTCATGTGCCTAGATACCACATAGCAACACACAACTGGTGAGCAAGCTCATGTGCCTAGATACCACGTAGCAACACACAACTGTTGAGCAAGCTCATGTGCCTAGATACCACATAGCAACACACAACTGGTGAGCAAGCTCATGTGCCTACATACCACGTAGCAACACACAACTGTTGAGTAAGCTCATGTGCCTAGATACCACATAGCAACACACAACTGTTGAGCAAGCTCATGTGCCTAGATACCATGTAGCAACACACAACTGTTGAGCAAGCTCATGTGCCTAGATACCACATAGCAACACACAACTGGTGAGCAAGCTCATGTGCCTAGATACCACATAGCAGCACACAACTGTTGAGCAAGCGTACTGGTGCGTTTACATGCAGAAAAAAGTGAAATGATGTGAGTGTTTACAGATCTAGAATCAACAACATTTTTGAAGTTTTGTGACAAAAGCCACCAAAATCTAGAAAAACTTACTAGAGAATCAGCTTGGTTTATTATTGTAGTTGGTTTGGTTGTGATATAAACCAGGTTGATTTTCTGTTATTTTTCTCGATTTTGGTGGTTTCTTGTTGCAAATTTACTTCAAAAATATCAATGATTCTGTAAACACTCGACTCATCACTGCATCTTTCCACTTGTGAATGCACTGAGGAGGTTGCTCACCAGTTGCATGTTGCTATGTGGTATCTAGGTACATGATGAATTCCAGCAAAGGGCCTATTGCTGAAAATAATTCATCTACCAAACCTGAATGCCAATGACTCGATTTTCTACACCTTTAGAGAATTGATCGTGCATGGTACGACATGGACAGTGGTTATGATGAGACGCACAACCCATTTGCGGACGTCAGTGAAGAGTATACAAGGAAGAAAGAAGAAACTCTGAACAAGAAACAAGTGAAGAGAATATCTGCACAACAGCGGCAGATTAATAAGGTACAGTATGATGCTTTGGGTATGTTATTCACAGTTTGTCCAAATCAATATTAGAGTACATTGATTGAGTGTCACAATTAAGTCTTATCTTCTCTTTGAAATACCTTTTATACGACCTGTGGTTGTCTAACTGTTGCTACTGCAACTGGTGATTGGTTAGTAAACACAAGACAGGAGCACTCTGACACCACACATCTAAAGTGTTCCATTTCATTTTTATTTTGTTTTGAATGTTTTTCATTATCAATAATAAAAATAGATAAAATAATGATAAATCATTATTGATCATTACACAAGTTTAACTTTTGTTTATTATATTTTCTGGTTGGACACAAGCCTATTTATGATGACAAAGCCTAGTGCCAAAACAGTTTTTCATGATTGCTAATGCTCAGATTTTTCCAATAGTGTTTAGAATTTACGTGTAAAGCTTGCTACTTATTAAGTACCCAGCCTTTCTTCCCACCAATAGTGATAGTAAGTCACCTTAAATATGTATGCAAAGGACTTAGGATTTTAATCTTTCCACAGGGATAGAAATTGAAATTTCTTTGTACTAGACATTTGGCCTAGTGATCACTCAGGTTTACTAGTCCTTCCTGTTTTTTACTAGACTTTACCAGCTTTTTTCATTTACGTTACAGCACCAACCATTAGTTTTCAACATACTTCTTTGCTCCACCTAATGCAATGTTCTTTTGTTTTTCTGTGGAACCCACGTGCTCGTCACACATCGTCATTTAATTAACATGTGTCCACTGTTTGTAGAAAGTTGCTTTCAGGTAGAACAGAACATAAATTTGTAATGAAATGATGTGATTTGGAATGCAAGCACAAATATTTCAAAATCTTTATTGGTAGATGACAATATTTTACTAGACACTAAGACTAGTTTGAAGACAAGTTTACTAGTCTACCATGACTTTTACTAGTATGCGAACTAGCAGACTACCACTAAGATCAAACCCTGTTTCCAGCCACACTTTTTTAAAAAGTAACTTTATTATGTCAGTAGTTGTATCTGTTTATAGAGCTGGTATCAGTGGAAGGCAACCATGGCCCCTTTACCCCCTCCCTCTGTCAGTGCTGCATTTTATGGTTATTAAAAGCTATAGCAATACAGATCAGTCAAAAGTCAAAACAGATGTTGGAGTCTCTGAGTATCAAACTGGGAACCTGTAGCACAGAAAGCAGCCCACTTACCAGCTGTGGTATAAACTTGCTCCTTACTTCTCCGTTAGATACATTCTTCATAAATATCATTGTGTGTAATTTATTTTCTGTTAGGATAACGAAATGTGGGAGACCAACAGGATGTTAACTAGTGGAGTCGTACAGAAACTGGATGTTGATGAAGATTTTGAGGAGGAAAATGAAGCTAAAGTTCACTTGTTGGTTCACAATATTGTGCCACCGTTCCTGGATGGTAGGATTGTATTCACCAAACAACCAGAGCCAGTTGTACCCATCAAGGTAAATGAGTTTAACACCAACTGTTTGTAAAGGCTGGAAGTAATTTTAAGTAACTTTTCAAGGTTAAAATCAATGTCCTGCCTTTTATACAGACATAAACTATTTTTAGATGCCTCTTCCTGTGGTCAGAACGCCCCTCACGTGCACTAGACTGCTAGCGGTCTGCAAAATGTAAATTAATAGTTCAGCTTCATCAGCTTTGCTTGTTCTTCTAAACAGCTTAGAACTTACTTCAATAACGTTTTGTTTGTCCCTCTGGGTATGAAATAAAACCACCTTAAGCTTGCAAGCTTGAACAATCAGACAATCTTTCTCATAAAATAATTAATATTAAATAAAGTTAACTCATGTTTGCATTATTTAAAATGACAAATTCTGATTGGATGTTGTTTTTGACGACAGTAATACTAAGCACTTGTGCAAGTTCGTTTATGAGGTGGGGCTTTTACGTTAACAGAAATTTTCATAATGTCTTAAGGGATATTTTTAAGTAGAGCATAATAAAAGATCCATCGAGTGCTGCTTTAATTTCTGCCAAATCCTCCCTAACCATGTTAATTCCCAGTTAACCCTGGTGGATGGATGGGGGGATCATTTCAATGATGAGCAACCCAAGATTTTTCAAATTTCCTTAAAAAATTTTGAATGTTTGGCCATGAAAATGTGGAAGCAGTTAATGATACACAATAAGCTTTTTTTGTCTAATTTTCAAGGTGGTACAGTCTTTACCGTTTATAAGTTTGATGAAAAAGTACCTTTGTCCTAAAATCAGTCAAGGTTAAGA
This sequence comes from Palythoa grandis, assembly GCA_025448215.2. Taxonomy (NCBI): domain Eukaryota; kingdom Metazoa; phylum Cnidaria; class Anthozoa; order Zoantharia; family Sphenopidae; genus Palythoa; species Palythoa grandis. The sequence continues at coordinate 5,860 of JAOEJH020001196.1, forward strand.
GTACAAAATATGCCTAGAAGAAGGAGCTAACTTTGAGTTCGGCAAGGTAGTTATCTGTTTCATGATGAGTTTGCTAGATTTCTCATGGCTTTGCATTATTCGTCAGTGACTTGATTGAAATTCTCTTCTGGTACTGTTATTATTAATGCTGTAACCGAAATAAATGAAAATTTTTGTTAAAATGATACAATAAAGCACAGTCTAAACTGGAAATTTGACAGGATCCCACGTCAGATATGGCTGTTGTATCAAGGAAAGGCTGTCAGGTTGTGAGACAGCATCGAGAACAGAAGGAGGCCAAGAAATCGCAACACAAGCATTGGGAACTGGCTGGCACTAAATTGGGAAACATCTTGGGGGTTAAAAACCAGGAAGAAAAGGTAAGAGTGTGAATTTCTTCTTATTCTTGGCTTTTAGCCTCAAGCATGAGAATAAGGAAAGAAATGAGGTTTTGAAAGAATTTTGAACTCCCTGTTTTATCTATTTTTTCTAAAAATAAGCAGATCCTGTAAGGAATTGTGTCAGATATATTAGTAAACATCTCTAGGGCTTTTAGTAATAGTTATGTGTTACTAGGACTTGATGTAGTCATATATCTGTTCACCATTAGTCAACAAGAGAAAGTTCTAAATATCTATGGGTTTTTCATAGAAAATTTGCTTGCACTTCTCCTGTATGTAAGGCATCACATTCCGCAAGCGACGCTTACTGGGCTCTTTCCGACATTTATTGAACCACAATTTGTTCAGACTTCAGTTATACGCAATCTTTTTTGTTGCCTGAATAAGCATACTCAGTCTTTTTCAGAAAGGTCACTTCTCCTCACAATTGCAAGTGCCCATACTGCATATTAAACAATGCTTGGAATGATTAGATACTTTTTACCTCCATATTGATTGACCCCTTTTTGCATTCGACAAAAGAGAATGCAAACCTAATTTCAAGCTGTGGGTTTTGTGTACTGTGGCTGCTATGCAGAAAAGTTTGAGATTCCTGTAAGGGTGCCAAATGTTTTCGCAACGGCATGTCTCAGTCAGGAAACTTGTACAAAGTTATGACTTTTACATGCTGATACATGCTGGAATTTCACACACGCTTTGGTTTGCTTTGGTTGTACCCATGCAAGCTCCTCGAATGCACTTTTAATTTCTGATTATTTCTAGTGAGAATAGAAATTGGGATCATGGCAGTGATGTGGTCCATGCCTCATTGTATTCCCTCTCAACTTGCGAGATGGAATTAACACTGAAAGCAAAATCAGTTTTTATTGTGCTTGGAAAGTCAGTGTATAAATTATAAGTGGCAAAACAAAGCATGCACGATCATCACAAGACATCCAAATCCTACTTTTTATTTTCCAACTCCAGATGTAAAAATTATCATACTTTTCTGGTTTGTTTTAAGGAATCCGAAGGTGAAGGAGAAAATTACAAGGACAACCAGAAATTTGCAGAGCATATGAAAGACAAATCTGAGGCCAGTAGTGATTTTGCTTTACAAAAATCCATCACAGAACAACGTCATTATCTTCCAATATTTGCTGCCAGACAAGAGGTGAGACCGAGCTCTTAATGATGGACTTATGAGCTTTGAAGGTTTTGTTAGAACTGATTTCTTCGTAGAGAATTGAGTTGATGTCGTTTCATTTTTAAGTGAGTGTCTAACTTGTTGTGGAATTTGAATTTAACAACAAACCGAGGATATAGTCACGGTGATATTCTTAGGAGAACCAAGAGACGATTTGAAAGTTTACGTTGGAGGTTTGAAAAGCCAATGCGAAGTGCTGTCCACTCATGGAATTGAAATCAAATCCATTCAGTGGAAAGGCTGACAATGATCTCATTCGGTCACATGGGGTTCATAAATTAAGTGACCTCAGTTGTTTGCCAATACTTACGAATGTTTGCCGACAAATGCAAATTTTGCCAGTTTAAATATTCTTCAAACACACGAGTATGCCAATGGCAGGGCTTTGATTCCTCCTGTTAATGGCTGAGGGAATTTAAAATTTCCAATTGTCTGTATACGCCTATATACCCCAATTTCCCTCAGCTTACCACCGTTATTGCTATGCGACCTTTTGAATTTCTTTTTGTTTGAGGAGTGGGGCTTGGACTGCCATCAGTCAATACCTTGTTTGTAATTTATGTTACCCTGTCTATTGCAATCAATTCATTACAGGGCCCAGTTGTTCAAAAGAAAATTACACTAGCCCAGGGTTAAACTTTTACCCCATCTTTCTGTGTCCAACTTTGTAGAGACTGATTTGGGCTGCAATCCTGGGGGTGACATTTTGATTTCTTAGAAAATTTGACCACTACTTTTGTGCGGGCTAAATATTTCGTTGGTGAAGAAATATGACATGATTGACGGCAGTCTAAAGCTAACTCCAGACGAAGGAAAAAATTGGAATTTGTGTAGCAATGAAAATGGTGGTAAAATAATATATACTGCTTTTAAATAGAGGTTCATAATAGTTTCTGTACTCTGAATGATGAATTATCAGAAGTTAAACCAATTGTCAACAACAACAACAACAACACAACATTAACATCTTTATTTGTGCCCTCTGATATTTACAATCAATTTTTACATAAAGAAAAAAAGAGAAAGTGAAGTTTTTGCATGTTACTGAGAGCACAGCCACTTAAAAATAGCATAGGCTAATCGAGCTAAATGGCTGGGCGGTGCTGTCGAAATATGATTAAAATTTTAATTGTCATGGTTTTTTTACTGGAATGTTTTTGTTCCTGTAGCTACTCAACATTGTTCGAGACAACCAAGTGGTGATTATCGTGGGAGAGACGGGATCTGGTAAAACTACCCAGCTAACACAGGTTTGACGAAATGTTATGGGTCATCTGATAAAAACTGCAATTTTAATTAAAATATCCTGATATTACTAATTTTGTAGTACCATTAAAGTTGCGATCACACAAACTGCTGCGGATTGTAATTTGTTGACAAGAACAGTTTCTGTTGTTAAATTGTCAACCTCAGATATGGTGTTTTTAGTATTCTGATTGGTTCCTCAATCTAGTTTATCAGCTTATATACTGTTTGACCTGAAATGCAAAAAGGCAACTCATATCCAATATGCTCAAATAGGATAATTATTAAATAATTGTGTTTTTCTAGAACGCACGATTTCTCTAAAAAAAACACTACGCATATAGACTTACAGATGCATACACGCGTACTATGCATGACAACTGGCAAATTTCAAACCGAGTTTAAACTTACTAACATATTTGCTTTAAGTAGATCTTGTTGGATAATCCTCTAAGCTGTCATAGGCCTGGGAAGTATTCTTGTGAAATCGAAACTGGCCAATGATAAACATTACTCGAGTCTAGCAGCCAATAGCAAAACATGGCTAAACTGACCAATCAGCCATCAAGAACCAGAAACACTAGTAGTCTTCACTTTGCTCTGGTGATGACTTCCTTAAAAGCTGTTGCAATGTCAGTCACTTCTACAGTCCTTCTCAGGACTACTCTAATCTGGACGATCACACGCTGTTACAATGTCAGTCACTTCTACAGTCCTTCTCAGGACTACTGTAATCTGGACGATCACACGCTGTTGCAATGGCAGTCACTTCTACAGTCCTTCTCAGGACTACTCTAATCTGGACGATCACATGCTGTTGCAATGTCAGTCACCTCTACAGTCCTTCTCAGGACTACTCTAACCTGGACGATGACACGCTGTTGAAATGTCAGTCACTTCTACAGTCCTTCTCAGGACTACTCTAATCTGGACGATCACACGCTGTTGCAATGTCAGTCACTTCTACAGTCCTTCTCAAGACTACTCTAATCTGGACGATGACACGCTGTTGAAATGTCAGTCACTTCTACAGTCCTTCTCAGGACTACTCTAATCTGGACGATCACACGCTGTTGCAATGTCAGTCACTTCTACAGTCCTTCTCAGGACTACTCTAATCTGGACGATGACACGCTGTTGAAATGTCAGTCACTTCTACAGTTCTTCTCAGGACTACTCTAATCTGGACGATGACACGCTGTTGCAATGTCAGTCACCTCTACAGTCCTTCTCAGGACTACTCTAATCTGGACGATCACACGCTGTTGCAATGTCAGTCACCTCTACAGTCCTTCTCAGGACTACTCTAACCTGGACGATCACAAGCTGTTGCATTGTCAGTCACTTCTACAGTCCTTCTCAGGTCTACTGTAATCTGGACGATCACATGCTGTTGCAGTGTCAGTCACATCTACAGTCCTTTTCAGGACTACTGTAATCTGGACGGTCACACGCAGTTGCAATGTTAGTCACTTCTACAGTCCTTCTCAGGACTACTGTAATCTGCACGATCACATGCTGTTGCAATGTCAATCACTTCTACAGTCCTTCTCAGGACTACTCTAATCTGGACGACCACACATCACGATTAGTTGTTAATTCTAGGCTCAATCAGTTTACTGTATACTTGTCTTACCCTGTAATATGTAGTACATGCACGAAGATGGCTACACTAACTATGGAATGATTGGTTGTACTCAACCTCGGAGGGTTGCCGCCATGTCTGTTGCAAAGCGAGTCAGTGAAGAGATGGGAATAAACCTGGGAGATGAAGTAGGGTATGCCATTCGATTTGAAGATGTCACGACGGAGGTCAGTAATAAAGTTTTAGCATTTATGCACTTTTAAATTTTTAATGCAGACAGAGTAGTTGTACCAATCTTAATAATTTAAGTTGTTTAGCATGTGTGAAAATTGTCAGGTTTCTGTTATAGACTAACACACGCGTTTCCAGGTTTCATTTTTTCTTGCATTATAATAAGCTCGGAAAATTACTCGATTTCATAGCTGGGCTGAAAGTTTGTGCATTTGGTTTATGGACATAAATTCTTCGACAAGAACATTTTGTCGAGTGTATTATAAACAAAAAATCTTACGATCTTGTACAATTCTGAATTAATAAATACACAGTGTGATGTTTTGATTGTTCACTCCTAATTGTACTCTAGATCGTACGATTCCCTATACAAAACAGCCTCCCTTCTCCCTCTCCCTCTATGAATACTTTGGGTTCCCTTTTAGTTTCATAAGTCAGTGTTTCATTCATCGCACTGCATGTGGGACCTACTTTTTCCCTATCTGACGTTGATTGTACGTTGCTGTTCTATAAGTCCTCTCATTAACGGCTTCCTATGGATAACCCCTTGCCTGAACTCTGCTTTGGAGTTCATCAGGTCGCAGGTACCGTCTGTCAAACTGTTGTTGATCTGTAGGATACGCAGTACACTTTGAGATGACAATGAAAATTGGCATCTCTTTGTTAAACTATGCCATAGTAGTTTGCAAACTTGTTGTGAAAGTAATTGCCCGAGTTAAAAATAGGCCCTCGAAGAGTGCATGTGGCTACTGCTTGATACGGAGTATTCAGTTCACTGTTGTTTTTCCTAGAGTGGAAAATCTTTTCAAAATAAACAAGCGCAAGCATTTTTGACCAAATTAGTGAACTACTCGCATA
>JAOEJH020001304.1:0-11365 GCA_025448215.2 Palythoa grandis
TACTGTACTTTGTTTTAGGTCCACAAAGGATTAGCACGAAAGGACCAAAACCCTGGGAGATGCCAATGGCCGCTGGATAGAGCAACTGAAGAAATTTATCAACCGGTTACAATGTCTGTTGAAAAAGCACAGAAAAAGACAGACGAAAAACAAGATAAGATGATAGAACAATTGAAAGAAAACCAGGAAAATATTACTGATTCTATAGACACATTAAGCGAAGCTGTTTCAAAATCTGGATCAATACCAAGAGGTATAGAAAGTTGGGTGGGTGGCATAACATCACAATTCGACCCTACCGAGGAAGAAGAGGAAGAGGGTGCTGTTGGTGGTGAAGACGTCAAACCAAAAATAAAACCACCGTTTAATGTATTGGATTCCAAAAGAATACAAAATCAGGATTTGATCCAATGCTTGTAATTCTACCATCAAACTATGCTATAGATAAAAAGATTAAGGAAATAAACGAAGGTATTAAGAGGTCAGCTTCACCTAGTACAAAATCACGCCTAACAAACCAAAAATTAACACTACATAATACAAAAAAGTAGTATCAGATATTCGGAAGGAAAAATCTAAACAAATAGGAGCAGATACTGTGGTTTCCATACCACAGTTTCATGAAGAAGATACTATCGAATTCATTCCAGATGAGGATATTTTAGAAACACCTAAATCATCCAAAAAGAAGGGTACTGGTTTGCAATTATCATCTAATCACATGTTTGGAAACATACATATTGACCCTTCAAAATTGCTTCAAATGAGGTTGGAGGCGTATAATAACAATGGAAAGAAAGTAATTAGTAAGAAGATAGATGAGGACTTGATTCACCTACTCACAAAACGATACAATCCTAAGAGATCATACAGTGAACATTCTCAAAAGACATTCAACAAGTTGATTGAGTTAGCAGGGATACCAAAGTATAATACCAAAAGCGGTAAAATAAAAAAGACTGCTGGTTGTAATAAGAGTAAAATAAAATATTATACCAATCCAAACGAGTTATGTGATAGGTTAGAACTATTAATTGGTTCTAAAAATGCTGGTAATAACAACAAAGCAATTATTAACGAGGCTGTTGGAATAATAGATAAGCTGTTGAACGATCAAATCATAAATACAGAAGAGTATAAAATGTTATATAACCAAATTGTATAATATATTGATATATAAATGCAAACAACTCTATTTTTTGATAGTAAACACTCGAATGGGCAACCAAGTGAAAATTTCCAAACATTCTTTAATCCTCCGTTAGAATTAAAACAAAACGAAAATTATAAAGTGTCTTTAATAAATGCTACTATGTGGCATTCTTGGAGGAATATTACAGGTGCCAACAACAAGTTTAGATATAGTAACGGTAAAGAATGGAAAACTCTAACTATTCCAGAAGGAGCATATAATATCGTAGATATTGATTCAACGATAAAACGAATGATGAGGACAAATGGTGATGTCAACAATCATGATCCTAATAATGTAATATACTATTTATCAATATCAGCGAATTATAATACACTACATTCAATGATTGAGCTAGGTAGTGGTTTAAGGTAGATTTTACTATTTCAAATAGCTTTCGGGATATATTAGGATTTGATTCCAAAATTGTACAAAATAATGGTCACAACGACTCAGATAATGTAGTTAATATTACAGACGTTGAGAGTTTACAAATCAATTGTGACCTAATCACTGATTCATATGTTAATGGAACGACGAGTAGTGTAATATTTACATTCAGTCCCAGTGTACCACCTGGGTACTTGATAAATTTACATCCGTCTCATCAATTATCTTTGACAATCTCAAAAAGAGGACTGATAAATTCGATTAGATTTTACATAACTAACCAAGATGGTAAATTGGTTGACATGAACAATGAACGAGTAACTTATTTTTTACATCTAAGTGAGATTATCTAACTAAGTAACTTATTTTTTACATCTAAATGAGATTATCTAACTAAGTAATATATATGTTATTAACAAGAGAACGATACCAAAAACGTAAGGTCATTGGAGGAAATCTCATCGGAAACGTCTACGATAAAGCGAAAGGTGTACTATCATCAGCAAGTAAAATCGTAACTCTACCATATCGGGCAACAAAAGCAATACTGAAACCAGCTGTAAATAAAGCACTTCCATATGTTAAACAAAAAGCAGAAGATGTGGCGACAAAACAGATCTTGAGTCGGGTTCGTCAAGGTGTAAAGGATATTTCAACGAATCCAAAGGTGAAAAAGGTTCTTACAGATAGATCACGTGCTATATTATCAAATATTATTGCTGGAAGTGGTATGAAAAGATTGTAATATTATCTAAACTATTAGTATAATGACAGAAATAAAAAGTTCATATTTTGATCTTGATGAATCTAATTTTGTAGACAACTCAATAACTCAGTTTGAATACCTCGAGTACCTTCCTCGTGATAGCAACAACATGAACAAGGATGGTCAACATATAATTGAAACCAAAGATGAGGATGTCTATCTACTTCCTCATAAATCGTTTCTCGAAGTTCGCGGACGCCTGCAGACAACTATAAATGCGAATTATGCTGAGGGTGATATTATTAGTCTCGTGAACAATGGGTGGAGTCTCTTTCAGAGCGCTCAGTATCAAATTAATAATAGAACTGTTGAAGATGTGAACGATTATCTACCGTATGCGTCAACTATTATGAATACAGTTATGTTTTCTGACGACTACAGTCGAAGTACAGCGTCGAATATGCTTTGGTTTAGGGATACTAGTACTGGAACTGCGGCTCTTAAAATAAATTTACCAACAGTAGCTCATAATCCCGCCGATGCTCCAGCTCTAGCAGGGGCTGCTGATGGTAGTGGTGCCAATACCATAAATAAAACGATAAAGGTTTATAATGATAATCAAACAGCCAACTTGGGATTCACAGCTAGACAAAAAATAACAACAGGCAATAAACAAATATCGCTATTTCTACCTTTATCAGAAGTTTTTGGGTTTTGTAAGGACGTAACAACAGTGTTCAGAGGTGTCAAACATACAATATTACTCGATAGAGCAGTTTCAAACAATTACATTATGAAAGCAAATGCAGTTGCTGCTGGTAAGTTCAATATTGAACATATCTCTATGTGGATGCCAAAGGTTACTCCAAGCCTTGAAATCCAGACTGATCTAGAAGCCAAGTTACTTAGTGGGTATATTAAGAACTTATACTTTGAACAAGTACGTGTATACCGAACAATGTTTCAACCAACAGAAACCAGTCCAACATGGAGAATAACTACACTTCCTGGAAGTGAGCTGCCAAGACATATTTTTATTGCTCTACAAAGCAGTGAAAGACTCCCTGCTGCTAACCCACAGAATATCAATAACATGGTATTCGATAACGGTAATCTAACAAGAATATCAGTTAGAGTAAATTCTACCCAATACCCTGAAAGAGAGGTAGAATGTAATTTTAATGCTACTAATCGTAACTACAGTCGAGCTTATATGATGTTTCTTGAGGCTGTTAACAAATATCAGGACACAGATACAGGTTGTCAGCTTTCTGCTGAGGATTGGGCATCATTGTATCCAATTCATCACTTCGATGTGTCGAAGCACTCTGAGCGTCTGAAGAACTCAATGGCAGATATTGAAGTAAAATTTAACCTAGGAGGAAACTTTAGAAATATCGCTAACAATGCTGACGTCCCATACTACGTTTACGCTGTTGTTCTGTCAGATAGGTTTATGCAGCTACAAGGTCTGTCTGGAAAGATGAATGTTATCGTATAATTATGTAATATAAATATATACGAAAATGAGTTATGTGAAAACAAGTTTTAATTTAACAGAATCTCAAAAAGATTCCATAAGAAATGCTTATATGAAAAAGCAACCAGTATCTATAAAACTAACAGCTTCTCAGCTTAGTGGAACCGATTATTTGGGTTTAACTAAAGCCCAGTATAAGAAGGTTACGTTAGCAAGAAACAAAAAGACTGGAGTAACTCTCAGACTATCAAAGACGCAGATCCAGAAAAACGGAACTGGAGGTTGGTCTAATTTGTTTAAATATGTGGCTCCGTTCCTTGTTAAAAAGGTTCTTCCAGCCCTTGGAATAGCTGCTGCTTCTGGTGCAATTAGCGGTGCTACTAATAAGGCTGTCCAAGGTAAAGGACTTCGAAAAAAGAGAGGACGACCAAAGAAAGCAAAAAAGCAGGGATCAGGTCTCCTTCTTGGAGCTAATTCACCTTTTAAAAACGTTCCACTTCTGAACATTCTTTTGTAATAAAACATTCTTTTTTTCAAGTATATTTTATCTAACGATATTGTATACGAAATGACACAATATATTGAAACAAATTTAAGATTATCACCTCTTCAAAAACAAAAGATTGCTACAGCTGTTCGGCAAAAGAAAGGTGTAACGATTCGTCTTGGAAACTCTGATTTGACGGGAAATGATAAAATCCGTCTTTCAAAACAGCAGGTGAATAGGATCAAAAAGGCTAAATCAAAAGGTACAGGAGTTGATCTAAAGCTTTCCAAAACACAACTATCAAAACAAGGAGGCTTCCTAGGGGCTCTTCTAGGTGGTTTAGCAGCTTCAGTTCTTCCTCAATTGCTTGGAGGAATTTTCGGTAAGGGTGTTATGCTTCCTGGTAGTGTTGTATCTCATAAACCATCAACTAGTTATCAAAGATCATCGTCATCAGTTAGTGGTCGAAAAATAACTCATGGCTATGGTAAAAAAAAAAAGAAAAGGGAAAGGATTGGTACTACCGGGAACGATTTTACGATCTCCACCCTTAATAGGGACATGGGAAAGGTATTAAAACCATTGAGTAATATAGACATTGATAGAATCATGAAGAAGCATATGATATCCAGCTATCGAGGTACATTTAGCAAAGACATGTTGCCAAAAAGTATACATGATAGTGAGTCTATGATTATCAACCTTCAGGATTACTTCGACGGAAGTGGAACACACTGGGTAGCTATTTACAATGATAAAAATGGTGATACAATTGAATATTTTGATTCTTTTGGACTAAAACCACCTGAAGAAATTATCTTGTATATGAAAACAAGTAAAAAACCAATTGAATATAATTCATCACAGATACAAGATATGGATAGTATAATGTGTGGATATTATTCGTGTTTTTACATAACTGAACGATCGGAAGGAAGAAAACCAATTGATATATTACTTGATTTTAATCAAAGACCCTCGTTGTTTAATGAAGTATTTATCAGAGACTTTGCATCAAATATTATGTAATGATATTATATACGGATATGACAAAAATATATTGTCTACGACAGAAGAAGTTAACTGAGACAAAAAACTAGCATATGGAGAGAAGTAAGAATGGTAGAGTTAGGTTAGTCGGCCAATGCTTAGAATGTGGTGTGAATAAATCAAAATTCATAAAAGATACTGAAAAACATGGCGGTAGTGTTGACATTCATAAACAAATTCTAAAAATTGCTCCTAAGAAAGGGTTTGTGATGCCTGGCCATCGCTATACGGGGCCAGGGAATCCTTTAGAGGAGCAATTGAAATATGATCCAAATACAGGTCAGATATTAGAAATATATCAAAAACCTACTGGGAAAACAGATGCTGTAAGTATGCAACATGATGTAGACTATAGCGTTTGTGCAAATAAACCAAAAGATAGTCAAGTTAAGTGTAAAAATGATGCTGACCGTAAAATGGTTAAATCACTTGATGCTATTCCATGGTCTCAAAGTCAATGGGGACATGCTATGGCCAGAAATGCAATAGCAGCAAAAGCTAAATTAGGTATGGGTGTAAAAAAGTTAAAAAACGGAAAAAGCCGTTGAGTGAAGAAAACTGGCAGGAAAAACTAGCTGACGAACTACACAAACCAATAAAACGAAATTTTACTCGACGGCGTGTTATAGTTAATCATGTAGATGAAATATGGGCTTCTGATTTAGTTGATATGCAACAGTTTAGTAAATGGAATAAGGGAAACAGATATCTTCTTATGGTATTAGATATTTTTAGTAAATATGGATGGATTGTTCCATTGAAGGATAAGAAAGGTGAAACAGTAACTGAAGCATTCAAAACTATCTTTAAGGAAGGTAGAAAACCGCAGTATTTATGGGTTGATAAGGGTAAAGAATTCTATAACAAACATGTGAAGGACCTCTTAGAGCAACATAATATACATCTGTACTCAACAGAGAATGAGGAGAAATCCTCAGTGGTTGAAAGATGGAACAGAACAATAAAAACTAAGATGTGGAAGCAGTTCACTGTCCAAGGTAATACACAGTATTTAGATATGCTAACTAAAATATTGAAACAGTATAACAACACCAGACATTCAAGTATTAAAATGACACCTGTAGAAGCCAGTAAAAAGAAGAATGAAGGAACTGTTTACTTTAATCTATATGGTAATATAGAAGTATCAAAACAGAAACCGAAATTTAAAATAGGTGATAAGGTCAGAATAAGTAAATACAAACGGAATGTGTTCGATAAAGGATACACTCCAAACTGGACTGAAGAAGTTTTTACAGTTGATAAGATACAATACACTAATCCTATAACTTACAAATTAAAAGATCTCAATGATGAAGACATACAAGGGAGTTTTTATGAACCTGAACTATTAAAAGCTAAGCAGGATATTTTCCGTATTGATAAAGTCATTCGGAGAGATTACAAGAAGAAACAAGCTTTAGTGAAGTGGAAGGGATACAGTGATGACTTCAACAGTTGGATTCTATTAAAGGATTTACAAACAATATAATATAATAATATGGAATTTACCAGAGAAAATTTAAATGTTTTGAGAAATATGAAAAAAAATGAGCTTCTAAATCTGGTTGTTCATATTTGTATGTGCATTACAAAAGAGAAAAATCTGATAGAAGATCATACTGTAATCAACGATTTACCCGGTATCTTATATAACTATTTTTTACGATATACTAAAGTATCAATCATCAATATCATTGTTGACGAATATTTATTAACAAGAATCATTAAAAGTAATGACATTTACAATACCAAATATTATAAAACAAGAAATAATTAATATTTAAACAGAAATTATCGATACAGTATATACTGTTTATTTGCTATTTTATAGCCAAAAATATAATTGTTTCTGGCTATTTATTTACATTTTTTGTTGTGAACATACTTATAATTATTTTTAAGAGTTTTATCACATTTCGGGCATTTGTATTCCTTATTTTGCCATTTTTTCACAGCTTGCATTTGGTGTTTCTTTTTGTCTTCGTCTGGGACTCTTTGTGGTCTTTTATTAGAAGATTTTTTGTAGTTATCTGGCAAGTCATCTTGTTTGATATACTCGAATTTATAGGAATTTCCATTCTTCTTTGATGTACCTGATTTACAATTATTTCTACCTTCACATACCATTTTAATAATACCAGCATTTATTTAAAGATGTTGTTGAACAGCATACATACTGTTAAAATACGAAACTTCTTTAGTAATAATGTTAGTTGCTCTTACACTCCTTTTATTTTTATGATTTTTAGCAACAAATGTATAATCTCGATTAGTTGCTGATTTCTTGCAATTCTGTTGCTGTGTAAAAAGCTGTAAATTACATAAGCGATTATCTTCCTTATTATTATTAATGTGATCAATCACTTTTCCTTCTGGTATGTTACCGTTAAAACATTCCCAAACAAACCGATGGACATAATATGCTTTTCGTTTACCACCATATTGCATATATCCAGAATTATTTTTTTTACCTATGTGAGGTACTTTCTTAATGATATTTATAACATTTCCATCCTTATCAGAAGCATATAAGTCATAAATTGGATGCACTTTATAAACGTAGTTCTTTATTTCAATATTACTCATATATATAGTTTATATAAATATCTCTTTATAAGGGTTTGGTTGTGATTAAGGCTTAAAAATAAAAAATCTATAGTTATATTATAATGAAATCAGAAATATCTAATATAAGAGATATGGATAAGAAGAGTCTCAAGAAGCTCAGTAAATCAGAACTCATCAAATTATTATTAAAATATAATAAGCCTAAAATTATCGTGGTAGATGATAAACCAAAGAAAAAACAGAAGAAGGTTTATAATCATGATAATTTACTTAATAATGACCCATTTCCGGATTTCGCCGTCACGAATGATCCGTTCGAAAGAATGATGATTAAAGCAACTAACAAAGATAGAGATATTAATGAACAATCATTTAATATCGAAAGTAGGTATCAAAATCTGATATCTAAACGTAATGATACAGTAAGTACACAAAAAATACGTGATTACCCGATGATTAAGACGTCACTACTTAGTTTACGAAAGGATGAACTAAAGAGAAGTACATACAAAAATAAAGCTAAAATGAGTTTCATTGAACTATTTGAAAATAGACTAAACCAGATCCAAGGCGATAGAGAGATGGTCTCCATTAATTTAGATGTAGAGATTAACACAGATAGGGTTGAGTCTAAGGTACAATATGAAAGACGACCAAAGTACATGAATAATAAGGGAAAAGACGAGTATGGTATAAAATACAAAAAAGTAATCAAACAAACATTTTATAAGGGAATTATGGGTAAAAGTTACATAAAAAAAAGTTATGGACCATTTACAGTCGAGAAACCAGTAAATGTTAGACATCTATAAATTCACCATGTATATATTACTGAAAAATAACTTCATCGTATTATCTCAAGAAGTTATTTCAGGTATTGGGTGTACAATCATAAAACTGATTAAAAAGCAATTCAAACATCACAAAATGGGGAAATTGAAACTCGAATCTTATTTATTGAACAAACAACGTCCCATTAAGAGTCATGGCGTAAATACATGTGTTATTGACTATGTATGGGATCAGGTTAAAGGTCGACGAGGTTTTAAGACATATACTTATGACAAGTTGAAAAGTGAGATATATGAGTACGTACCAGAAGGTGATATGATCAGTACCGAGGAACTAATTAATTGGGCAAAAGAATGTCATGATAATGTATCCGTCCATGCTTTTGATAGTAGGTACAAAAAATTTATTACACATACTAAACACTGTTCAAATATATCCCTTGTATATATTGTAAAAGATCATCACTGCTACCCTATTACAGATGAAACATTAAAATTAACAGCTTCGAAAGCAAACCAGGGTGGATGTGACGACTTACTAAAACACATGTCTGATCTAAAATGGACTAGACGTCACGAGAACGTTACAAAAATCGAATCAGTTGAAGAAATATGCAATTTGGATAAAGAAAATCATATAGTTGTTCTTCCTGAAAATACAAAGATGAAGAACGCCATAGATTTATACAGCAGAAATAAGAATTTTTACGTCGAATATTTGCACTGGAACAATAATGGTATTCTAGATGGATTCATTGATCACAAAAAAAATATGTACCTCTTAAATGAAGAATATAACACGAGAAAAACAATATGCGACAAACTATTTAACACATACAAAACTCATGACTTCAAATGGACAAATCAATCATATACAAGTATAGCAACAAGCTTATTCAAACAATTAAAGGGTTCTTTTCAAGAATCATATTATAATGTACATACACGGCAAATGTTGGACGAATATTACCCAAAGGCATTACAATGGTGCACAACAAATGATATACCGGATGATGTTATTAGTATTGATATAGCAAAATGCTATCCTAGTATCTTATTAAACAATAAACATGAAATCCCAATTTACAACATTCATGACGTCATTGAGCCTTTTAAAAATAAAAGCGATCTAAAATTATGTGGAGAATTTTATGTTCATGAAACGATACTAGAAAATTATAGTAATCCAATTAAAATTGAAGCCGGTTTTTACAGCTCTAACTTAGTGTCGTACCTCGTTGATACTTTACATATGCCTATGAGTCAGATTAAATATAAAATTGTTACTAAAAAAGCACTGAAACCAGACACATTTAGCGAGTTCTTTAAATACATATTTGATACCCTCCCAGAAGGTGAGGCAAAGAAAATAGCAAATAGCTTCATTGGAGATCTCGGCCGAAAATACAATAAAACAAATCACGGCTTCACTTGTACGGACTACAGCATGTTGGACGTCTGCTATGAGTGAAGGTAAAAATGTAACAATCGATTTCCATAATGGAATTTATCTTATACGAGAGCAAAAAGTAAATCGCATCTTCTCTGACCATACAAGTATTAACCGTTTTGTTGTATCCGAAGCTATATTAAAATGTCTGCAATTAATAGAAACATGTCACGACAAGGATAGCGTTCTATGTGGGTATAATACAGATGGAATATACATAACCAACCCAAAAAAGTTGTTTAAAAATAAACGAGATGTCAAATTTAGTACTAAAAAGATAGGGAAAGCATACGTCACTGACAGTGATTTATCATACTTTGAAAAACATTATAGGGAAAACATGGATACATCAGACTATAAGGTAGAAAGTGGTAAAGGGTGTATATTCAATGGTCAAGCCGGTGCTGGTAAAACTCACAGACTATGTAAAATGGTTATGAAAGCAAATAACCCAATCGTTTTAGCATTTACAAATAAGGCCATTGAGAATGTTAATTATAGATTAATAAAAATGGGATTTGATAAGGACAAAGCTGATAAGATATGCCAAACTTTCGATTCATATTTTTGTGAACTAGATGGTACAAACGAAGAGACAAACATAAAAAGTCTCAAGAACAAAACAATATTTATTGAAGAATTCAGCATGACACCAAATAAAAAAATGACATTGATTTATAAAGCATTTACAATACACAATAACACAGTTTATATGTTCGGAGATCCTAACCAATGTGAACCTGTCGAAGATGGTAGTGAGATAAAATATGATTATTTAGACTCTAAATCAGTTCGTGAAATGTGCCCAAATGTATAAACTCTGAGATACATACAGGAATCGTGCAGATATTACATACAAACCCATGAGATGCTAAAAACATTCTTAAAACATGGCAAAGTATCAAAACATTTTCAACCTGTCGATAGGAAATTTTATAAGAATATCTGTTATTTGAACTCAACGAGAAAAAAGGTTAATACAGATCGTTGCAATCAATTCACAAAGAGCAAGAGATACGAAACGGTAGATTTTAAATACGAAAATGAAAAAGAAACTTATAAAGTGTGTCAAGATTTGCCAATTTTAGCCACAAAGAACATTAAAGACAAAGGTATATTTATTACAATGGAATTTAAAATAGAAAAAATAAAAGGAAAAGATTATAAAGTTAATAACGAATGGTTTGATGAAAAAACATTTTCCGAGTCCTTCATTCCAGCTTTTTGCGTAACCGTTTATAAATACCA
>JAOEJH020001516.1:0-11351 GCA_025448215.2 Palythoa grandis
AGTAAATTTCAAACTGCCATTTTGCTCCAGGAAAAACAGGGAACTGGGCGCGTGGCCTTCAGTAGTCAAAGGGTTAAATTGTAATTTATGTATGTTTTAAATAAAGCTTATAGTGACCACTTAATCAACCAATCTTGCAGGTCATAGAAATTAGGATAATCATGTTGCTTTTCTTTAGCTTAGCCATGTGTGAGATCAATGGATATCGAAGGTGATTTTAGCCTTTTATTTTTTGAGATGCTGAGGAAGCATGGTTCACACAAGACACCTAGCTCCTACTTTTTAGTTTCCAACTTGAACTTCAAATCTTTTTGAAACTCCTGATTTGCCTTGAAATGAAATAATTCATTTCAAAATAAAATTAAGAACGAATCAAAACTTGTTTTTAAAACCAAACATTCTCAACTGAATACCGTTTTGCTTTTAAGTCTATTTAAACTAAATATCTTTTAAATATTCATGAACATCTGATCTATGAAAATAACTCTTGTGTAAAAATAGATTCCAAATGAGTCAAAATGCTAGAGGGGTACCCAGGGGGAAAATGGATAAGATTCACTATTAGCTGGCTCTTTTGTTAAATGGATTTCTAGCTCAAGGGCTCACACTCTATTGCATGTAAACAATAGAAATTATGGGGCGATGGTTTCTTGTCACTCCTCTTTGATAAATAGAAAATATCAGAACTTCCTGGCCATTATTAGTAGTTAATTTACAATCAAAACCAACAGAACCCTACATTCTCAATCAATTTATAATTAAAATGATTTCCTGAATAAAAAATATCAAAGTTCCATCAAAAAGACAGCTTTTGATAACACGTTCTCCACAAGAGACCACAATGACGATGTTCTGACTTCGGTATGGGAAAATATAAGTTTAACTTTATCACATTTATGTTGAAACATTTATCCCACTGCCATGTTTCTTTACTAACACAAAACAACCACTATAAATTTCTAGTTGATAGGCTTACCGATATTTCTCAATGTTCTTTATAACTTTAATTGCAACATATTCTCCTGTTTTCCTGCAAAATAAAATCAAATTAAATCCTCTATTTTCTCTCTGTAAATTTGCCTAAAAAACAGAACCTTTCCAGCAGTTTCACAAATTAACTCCAAATTTTGTCACAAACTTAGAAAAACCTTTTCATCCCCAACTTATGAATAGGTGGAGTCAGGAAGACAGTGGCCTTCACTCATGCCTTCCACCATTATCAGAATGAAAAGCTTAGTGCAAAAACAACGTAAGTGACTTTGCATGAAATACTAAATTCTCCCAAAGGTTATGAAGAGATAATAGGGATAATGTAGGGAGAGCTGAGAACTTGATCAAAAGTCACTTACATAATTTTTGTCTAGAGCAAAAACAACGTGACTTTGTATGAAATGCTAAATGCAGACCGAGGGCACTGCGAGGGCAAAAATGGAATTTAGTACATCAAAAATCCTTTTCATGCATCTTAGGGCAAAACTTGGTAATTTAGGGAAAAATAGGTGGCTTTTTGCAGATTTAAGGTTTTGTTTTATGTTACTGACACATTAAGACTCACAACAATCATTGCAGTGATATATTTTATTTATTTTGTGAAATTACTGGCGAAAAGTAGCTGCCACAAGTTGCCGAGTTTTTGAACAGTAGCTGACACTAACATCGTGTAGTGCCTTATTTTCAACCCCTGTCTATATATGGGCTGAGTTTTGTTGATCTCATTCTGATTCCAAAAGTTTCCCTCCCTCCATAACACAAAAATTATCTCCACACCTAAAAAGCTGCCCACACTAGGGTTTTAAATAAGAGCCGGCAGGCAGCGAATTTCACCGGCTACTCCACTTGACTTTGCCACCTAATTTAGCAGAAAAACTGAGTGAAATTGTCCACAATCACAATAAAATCATAGCAGAGATAAATGTTCCTTTGAACTGGTAGGTTTTTTTAATGCAAATGTTTGCTTGTCATTCCAAACGATTTAATCACCAGCAAATGAGTAACCATGCTTTTGCAGTCACTTGAGGCCTAGAAACTAAAACATGACAACACATTTACTGAATTTATCACTGATTGACTGCAAATTCTTGCCCCAGATTGCACAAAAAACATCCTAAGAGGCCCATGCTTCAAAAATTTTTCCGAAGGAGCATGCCCCCAGACAACCTCAATATTTCAGCTCTGGCATTTTCTGTTACTCTGCCTACTCCTTGGCCTTCACCACCTACTCAGATTTCTATTGAAAACCCTGCCACACCCAGAAAATAAGCCACTGACTTGGAAGACTGGCAAACCATTCAAACTTATTAACAGGCTTCAGATGACTATTACTGTAAAGAAAAGATAGCAAACTGAGAAAGCTGGGACTAATGCCAAGATAAAAACCTTTTATTTTACATTTCATTGATATCTACAATAAAAAGCAAATAAAAAAATGTCTCCAGTCAAAGGATTTTTTAGATAAGACTGAAACACCAACCTGTCAATACAGTCCAGTACTTTCCCAAAAGTACCCTCTCCTAAAAGCCCTTTAATTTCATCTATTGATTTGAGAGAAAATGTATTTTAGAACAATCAACAAAAATCTTCTATCATCTCAACAAGAATTCATCAACAATGCAAATATTGTCTATACTATATAGTGGAATTTAACAACAATATTTTTCTTTAACAAGCAACAGTTTCTGTCTCTGATAACTGAGAATAACCAGAGTTCTCTTATTCTGGTGTTTTCAAGACAGATATATTATCTACTATAAAGTGAAGAGAAATTCACACAAAAAAACAAAAGCACATCTTGAAAGTTACACGTAAGAGATATCAATAGTTTTCAAAACTAATTGATTCACTTGTACAGAATACTACAACGCAAAAATCCATTAGCATTGGATAACTACTTATCAAGTGCACAATAAAAGATAAATTTAGTACATCTCGAGTGTAGCATGTCGCCCTTGTGATACAAGAGGTGTCCCTCATCGTCATCCTTGATGCTTGAATACCCTCGACTTCGGTCCTCAGAACTGGCCCTCTGAAATTTCGTTTGTCCCATCCAGCAATTCATTCATTTGTTCAGCAAATGGATCAATCATGCGAGTTCATTCATTCATTGAGATTTCACAGCAGGGCATGGCCAACATCAATTTTTCATCAGCACACACAGCCGTGTTTGGGTGAACAGCATGATCCGCCATTTTCAACCATATAGAAATAGCAAATACACGAAAATACATAGCAACGACATGAGATATTGGTCACAAAAATCAATGTTTAGTTTACAAGGAGATGCAAACAAAAGAGATGCAAGATATATTGGGCTACAAGAACTAATAATACTTTGAAGCAACCATCAAAACCTTTTCTCATAACTAGACATGGTTAGAATTAAAAAGGTCTTGAGAATTTCTTATTCTATAACCATGAAGAATTTGAAAATTACATGATACAAAAACAGTTTTTGGGGTATTTTACAGTATTCATGATTTCATAGCTTTTATCATTTGATCTCAAACAGGAAATACATTTTGATATTGGAATTACAAGCACAATTCTAGCCTTTGGGTATAATTTGTAGAAGCAAAAAAATGGTGTTAAATATGAACCAAACATCAAAGACCAAACATCTAGAAAAAGTATTGTGGGCAAGAAGGTGTTATAATTTTAACTTTCCTTACTCAAGACCCCAAAACAAATTGAAATGGTTTATCAGAGCTTGCCATTTGGGGTGAGCAACCACTCTCGCTCACCGTCGCTTTCACAAAATTGACCTGAGAAGAGTGATAAATCACTCAACCACTTGCTACAAATCGCCCGCCTCATTGGAGAATATAGTAGATGTAGTAGTTGTCTTTTATTTTTGCATTCTTTACTTTTGCATAAAAGGGGTGAGAACAAAATTCACAGAGAAACTTTGGGACGTATAGAAGTGTCTTTTCTGGTGTATTTTAACCACATACTAGATAGAAAAAATTGCTCACTTCAAATATTTTAGGCAAGCTCTTTTTCACTCGCCAAGGAATTTCAAATGGAAAGCCCTGGTTTATCAAGTGCTAAATTACCAAGCTTTTTAAAACAAAAGCTACTTAACATTTAGAGCCCCCCCA
The DNA here is from genome assembly GCA_025448215.2 of Palythoa grandis. NCBI lineage: Eukaryota > Metazoa > Cnidaria > Anthozoa > Zoantharia > Sphenopidae > Palythoa > Palythoa grandis. Next base: position 4,095 of record JAOEJH020001516.1, read on the forward strand.
AAAACCATAATACTTTGTTTCCATCTTACTACACGCCCACTATAAACCATGCTAATAGAAACAAAGCTCCTTTAAGAAAAACACAAAAACATAACAGAAACAAATGCCAATGTGTAAAGAAATCATGAGAATGGATTGAAATACAATAAACAACACAGGGCTGTCCCTAATCGTCAGGGGCTGGAAAAGTTTGCCTGAATGTTGTCAGTTATCTCTGTTAGCTCCTTTGTTGAAGAAAACAATAGTTTTAGAAGGTTTTGTAATCTATTTTCAGCAATAATTCAAACAGCTACCATTGGAAAACTACTGATGTTTAACAGAAATGGACAAGCCTGAATACAATCTACAAACAAAAGCTCACCACTAATGAATCTGCCGAAACATGCGACACAAACAAATTGGACTCTCGTTTGACACAGAACCCTAAATGTGCCTGCCTGCATGGTGAGACCCCAATACATTTGCGAATTTGCATCTTGTGGGCTTCCAATGGAACAATGTTAGAACCCAATTTTAAACGAAACCAAAATGCATACAAACAATGTGGTCAAGTCAATTACCTTGTACTGACTAAAACTTTCAACATATAACGGAACTCGAATTGGTTCGTTGAACGTGATTATCGTCACTTGAAATTACGTCACTGACAGAAACAATTATCATGTGACTTTTTGGTAACAGCCCACAACTGGCTCTTTACACCAAACGAAAGTAACCTTTTTGGAACACTTTTATCAAAACATGGAAGAAATTTGCCAGCTACTGACTTCATACTGCCGAGAGTACCCACATCTATTACTTAACGTAAGCGATTAACACTTTTATAAACACAGAAGACTATAAATTGATAATATTAACGAATAAACAGTTTTTATGCACTCCTAAATTAAACCAATCTAAGGAATAAATCTTTAAGTTTTTGAATCCGTATTTCAACTATTATAAACAGATGTTTATCTCTATTTCTAACGGAAAACGGTTCCATTTATGGGCGCCCTTTTCTACCAGGTGTCAGGAAAAATGACGTACAAACCTGTTCAAGCCTAACGGAAGAAGTTTCCGTTTAGTTTTAAAATTATTAATGAAAATACTTACGTTAAAGCTTTCAAAAGACTTATTATGGATGTGTTGTCTTCGATTCTTGTAATTTTCTCGGCGACTGCTGCGACTCCTATCTCGATAAGTGTTTCGATGTCTTTCACGACGATTTTCCGAGTAAGAACTCTCGTCTCTTTGATCATAAACACGACGAGAACGATACTTAACAAGACTAGTAGTTTCTGAACTACTTGATCGCCGTCTCCGACGAAACCTAGGCATTATTAGAACGAAAAAAGACCGAATACTACAAAGCTTCCAATATGGCGCCTTGTCTTCGTCTTCGAGTTGTCACGAGGTCTTTGGTAATAAAACCAGTAAAACAGGTTTCTGCAGTGATACGTCATCAGAGTAATGGGAGAGAAAAAAAAAGGTCTGGGGAGAGTTTTTCCAATATGGCGGCAATACGAGGGCTTTCCTTAAAACAAGTGTCTAAAATAAAGGTTTCATTCTGTCCGTATGATCCGAAGACAGCAACGATAAGGTAAGAGGACTGAGAAAATATAATATGAACTTGTGGCACCAGTTTGAGGCGCGTGCATTGGAAGTTTAACGCAATTATTAACGGTTCTAATTTCAGTTCATGCATTTCCCACGAAATGCAATCCTCAACAAAAAAATCAAAATATTTAAATTGTTGATTTATTTTATTTAAAATATTTGAATATATTAAAACTTTGAAATTATTAAGTGATCATCGCCATGATCATGGTATTTGTTACCACCACATTATGCAGCAGAATCTCGATTTAATGAAGAGCAAGGGACTGAGGAAAAGTGTTCTTTATATATGATTTTAGTAAAATCTAACCAGTGGGCTACTATTAATGCTGCGATCTGATTGGCTGAGCTAATGGTAGACTATAAGTAATAGCCTACTAGTAGCGAAGAACGTCGACTTTGAAACTAGTCAAAACAATAGCGGCTGGTTCGTATTTTCACAGCAAAATGACTAAAAATTATTTTCAAGTTGAGCAACTAGTTGGATTTTACTAAAACAATTATTCCACTCACCTTCATGGTGTCCAAGTCAATAGCCTATTGACTCGTAACCCATTCAGGCTCAAGGAATACTTGTTTAAAATATCATGGGCTCGTTACATATCAAAAACATTTTCCACAAAAAGAATTTTAAAAAAGGTTCATTATTTCAAGGTGATGTGAAGAACTGTCAGGATAATTTCCCTGTTCCTAAGGACTTTTACAGTATGAATTACAGTACTACTTGTAGGAATGATATTTATTATATGGCAGGCTCGGTGAGCAGGCAAGATGAAGTGAAATCTGTGTTCTGATTGGATTTTCAGTTGTAAAGTGAAATTCTTTGGCCATATAAATAAATCCTTTATTGACCAAGCTTGTTCGGTCAAGATGGCTGAATATTGGCCTCGTTGTTTTTTTGCTTTTTCATGGACCTCAACTTCCATAATAAGGCCATCCCCACTTATTTTTATGTTTACAGTTGTCCGGCTAGCCTGTGTACAGCCGCTTCCTACACAGGCTATCGTCTGGCCAACCCAAAAGTTTTTTAAAAAAAAGTAGAAAGAATTATTGTAATTGTATGTAAATAACATGCTGATACAAGTTGATTTTATTTTATTGTCCAAGTAAATCATAATTTTTGTATACAACATGTCCAAGAGAATACATCGGTATTATCACACACGAGCGGGGCAAATGAACCCATACAGTCTGGACACTGATGCATGCAAACCAGTTGTTTTATGTTTCGACTCAGCATTTACACTACAAAGCAATAAATTTACAATAAAGAAAAACACTATATGCTAAAATAAAGCAACATATCGTAAATATTGAGCAAGCCAAAGACTAAATATCCAATTTTTTTTACTTTTTTTTTACCCGGCTGACCGACCCTATATTTTTGCTCGAAAACGACTGTAAACATAAAAATAAGTGGGGATGGCCTAACACAAAATAAAAAAAACTTGACCAATAGCCAACCATCTTGACCTCATGCTTGCTCAATAATGCATAATTATGTATTTGATGTTTCATGTATTTCTATTTTGTGTTTTCCTCTACTACTTTTGTTATCCTTTCGCTGACCCAGTAAATAATCCTCTGTATGAGGGGTTGCTATAATTGGTAGATAGATACATACATGTAATTCTTTTGTGGGGCCTAAAATCATTGGTTGACTTACATGCTATCATGGTGGGGATTTCAAAATAAAGTGTTGTATTATATAATATATAGCGAGAATTTTAGGAAATAAAACTTTTAAATAGAATTCTCTATGTGCTATATTTTCATGTGTGAAAAAAATGATATGTCCAATCAGCTTCGCATATAGCTTTCCTCACATGTGCAAAATATAACCAATCACCGTCCAGAATTAAATCACTTAGCTAATCGGAGCAAAGCACTTAAATGGCTTCCGAGAACAGTCTTGAAAATCAGCATCCACTCTGAGTTTGTGTTTCGAAAACATGGCTTCGACTTCACACTTTGTTCCTCTGGAATTACTGCTGGATGAATTTATGGACAAGCAAGCGAACAAAAACACTCTGGGTAAAACAAACAGGGATGTCGCCTTGTTCAATGGGTTTTTAAGAACCAAAGAAATCGATAAAGAGATTGAAAACTTGGAAGCAAAAGAGCTCAATGAAGTTTTGTGTGCATTCATAGTCGAGGTATGTAAGCTTACGGTTCCTGGAAAAATAAAACTGATTCAAAGGACATGCTGAATTCTCGTTATAATTATATATAATAAACACATTGCAGCATAGAAAGTGCTTTCTATGGATTTTTATTCACCCATAGCAAAACTTTGGAAAACTCACTCGTACGCTGTGCTCACTTGTTTGTTTTCCAAAGTTTTGCAACTCATGAATAAAAATCTGTACTAACACAGTTTCTATGAAGTAATCTCTATGCATGTACACCAGCATAGTCACCAGATTCATTTACAATGTCCATTTTCACAGCAACTTTCTAAGACTTCATTTGTATAATAAGATCCTAGTTGTTAACTGAAGACATTTACTTGGCAGTTATGTTTATTTCTGCTACAAAATTTTGTATAAAACGCCACTTGTTGAGGATCACAATGGACGTACTCTGTATTATACAATGCACGCAATGATTGAATACTGCTTAAATTTCCTTTTTGTCAATCACTTTCCCATTTGAAAGTCAGCAATTACGATATAAATTGAAATGTGACTGGTACCCCTTGTATTCCTTTCGACTTGCAAGATTACCTGATACCAAAGGTGAAGGTGAACTAAGGTTTACTTCATCAAGGGTAAACATGGTCATCACAATTCAAACAGCTGACTCCAGCTTCTCATTACTCCAACTTCAAATCTTTTTAACCCCCTGAACTGTACATGTGATGATAAAGCCATAAAAAATGGCTCCACTGGACCTTCAACCTTGTCAGCATCCACAACACCATCCCACTGATTCTCCTCATTCATAATTTAGCTTCCATGTGCTCTTTCCATAATCTTTTTCGACCATCCTCTGCAACTACAATTTTTCCATCCTTATCCTTCATACAATTACCAACTGTGATGTCACGAGAGTCTTTCTTCATCATTTTCAGTTTCCGATATATCACATTCCTATTATTCTCAATTTCATCTAGTTCCTTTTCTGCTTCCTTCTTCATTGCATTAGTTACTGCTTTCTTGGCCATTTTCGTATCTCTGGTATAGCATGACTTTTGTTCATCAGATGGCTGTTTTTTCCACTTTTTAAAACTCTCCTTCCTTGCAGTAGCATCCTGATTCCACCACCAAGTTTTACCATGCTGGGGCTTACCCTTACTGACTCCACACACCTCTTCTGCAGCTTTTTGAGCTGAGTCCCTGTACTTACACCACACATCCTGTTCATCACTTTGGCCATATAAGGCATCCATTCTCTCAGCAAATTTCTCCTTCACTTCATCATCTCCCAATTTCCAGATTTTTGTACGCTTCCATTGAGGTTGCCTTTGTCTTCTTTTCCTCCCCAGCTTGTTCACATCCATCACAATCAGGCTATGCTATAATTCTCCCGGAATCACATTCACATTGATTGATTTCCTAATTTTTTTTACCCCAACCCTGTTGAACTAACATAAAATCTATTTCTGTCTCCGCACCAGCTGATCTGAAAGTGGCCTTCTTTACCTTTTTAAACCAAGTGTTCATCTCAGCAAGGTCTGCTTCAGCACAATACTCTTGACTAACAACCTTCTGCCACCATCGTTCCTTGTTCCAATACCAAAAACACCATGAATTCCTTCAAAACCATCTGCACGACGTCCCACATGACTATTAAAGTCACCAGCCACAATTAAGAATTCATTTGGTCCAGCAAGTTCTGTCTCTTTAACGATCTTTGCATAGAATGCGTCAACATCTCTTCATCCAATTTGGGGAACATAAGCACAGACAATACAATCAATCAAATGCTTTTCATGCATCACAACAATCACCATGAGTCTCTCATCAACTCATATAATTAATTATTATTATTATTATTACTAGCAGTAGTTAGAATCCTCATTTTGAACTCCATTTTGTAATACCAAATGAATACTTCTCTGTTAAAATTTGTTTCTAGGGAGTTCCTAAGACGTGTTTCATCAAAAAAGATGCTTGATACAAATAACAAGTGTCAAATTCTGTCAGAAGTGAAGAACAACCAATCAGCTCCTCAGATTGACGTTGTATTTAGTGAGTATTTAATTCAAAACTAAAATGCTAAAAACTGAAATCCATTTACAAGCTCAGTGGCTCGTTGGAACTGGTACATAACTCCAGTTTCTACTGTATTAAGCTCAAGTGGATGAAAGTCATCGACTCCCAGTGGATGGTACTCTAATCTTAACCCCAGGCAGAAGCTGGTACTCATTCAATTAATCATACACTTTCGTCTTTTTCTTTTCTCATCTACACTTGTTGGAAAAAAATCGGTTATATGCCCTACAGGGGCATCTTTCCAACGAGTGCTGCCATCTTAGAAGCTCGTGATGTCATTGCATGACCGTTGTTGCGAATACTGACATATTAATGGCACTTGAAGTGCTATTGGAAGAGAAAATCATTTTTACAATTTCAAACCCTATCAGAAAACCCTTTATAAAGAAGCTTAATACTTAAAAGAAACACACTAGTCAGTGTACACACCACTGGTCATGCAGTGGCATCACGAGCTTTCAAGATGGCGACATCCATGCCAGCTATTTATCGTATATATGTTTTCGTGAACTGTTTTGCAGCTGTGGTGCAAGATATGACAAAGAAACTTTCCACACAGTTTATGTGATGTACTGTGAAGTCAACATAAATACAAGAATATGTTGTAAAATAGTAGAGTTCTCCTTTAAAACTAGTTTACAACTTTTTGGGTTTTTTTACAGATGATAAAGATACTATAAGTATGAAAACAGCTGACATGAAGCTAATGGATATTCTGGCAAGATTTAATAGCAAGTGCAAAACCAAGGAATCGTAACATTATATACAGTACAATCACAAATGTGAGTACAAAGCTCCATTCCACAACTGTATGGAAACTTCAGAGAAACCAAGTTAAGATCTAACAAGGGTAAACTGCTGTTTAGAGAGGACATGAAAAATCCTGAGACTGCAATTTTGTTGTTTCCAATAACTGTTCAACACTAATCTAATTACATTCCAAAATTTGTTGGCTTATGTGATCAATGTACGAAAAGACAGCTACTAAAGATTAGCTCCAGGTGAATATGGAGTTAAAGGGCTGATTTATCAGTACTGTCAGACCATCAAATTCATTTCCACATTTGACTGCTGCAAGCAAATCATTGACTCGTGTACCATCTTCATGTACACTTGTTCTTACTATTATAAATTGTAAACATTCACACTGACACAGCTGCGCATCAACACCTGTGATTGCATACATTTTTTAAGAGCATTGTCATTCATATTATTCCTAGAGGTGATGACAACTCAAACCAGTTACCCAATAAAACCATTAAGTTCATTTCTAGTATTTTGTCAGCATTTGATTTTATGCACATTGCCGTAATTACCAGCTGACTGGGTATTTTGTTTCGGTAGCAGGGTTCCCGTTGGTCTATAAAAAGTATTAAAAAGTTTTATTTTTGAGTTTATATTTTTAAAGCCTTGAAAAGGCCTTAAATTTTCCTAAATCTTT
>JAOEJH020001732.1:0-11349 GCA_025448215.2 Palythoa grandis
GTTCACTACCCTTCGTAACAAACAGCAGCACTTCACTAACGAGTCGTTATAGCTAGTATAATATAGTTTGTACTCGTCCACTATAACGTACACATGTTCACCATACGTTGTTACAAACATTCAGTGCATTGGACTAAAGAGTCGTTGTAGCTGGTTCACTTAACCCTTTCAGCCCCAAGCAATTTATCAACATCCAACTTCTCCTTACAAAACACAAGCAAAATAATATAACTGGTAATGAGAAATAAGGAATTGATCAAGTGGATTAAAGCTGTGGAAGTTGAAAAACCAAATTCTCCCAAACTGCTTATACAGATAGTATGGAGCTCAGTTGGGAGAATTTACCAACACGTCATTTGTCCGTGTTTGGGGCTTAAAGGGTTAAACTAAGTGATAGCTTTTGCAGCGCATATCGAGTGAATATTTCTTATATGTTTACGATTCCCTTTCTTGTTTCGAATTTTGTCTGAGTCGTTTTTTTTACGTAGATAAATACACAGGCATACTAATTATTCAAAGATTTCGGGTGGTATACGTGGTATATGCCACTTGTATTTTCCGTATGCACATATGCGAGTCTTTTTATTCCATACCTTCACTTCAGAAAGTATTCGGAAATAATAGCAAGTATCCATACTCAAGAAGTGTAACATGATGCATCTCCTCACAAGAGTCCAACCGTTACTTGTAAGTTGCTCAAAATGATCTTGAACCAATTTTTATAAATGTTTGCAAATTTTCAGAAAATCATCGGACGTCATTTGTGAGAAAAAATGTAACAAGTCGTTGAATACTGAGAAATACACAACGGCTTTCTAGGTCTGTGATTGGCTGCATTCTTTATGGCATGGGATAAATAATTTATTCATATGCAGTTAGTACATATACATAAGTAAAAAAAAACATGCAGGTAAAGAGATTTTTTACGGCCCAGTTTAATAGTTTGTTTGCTAATCGTGTCTCTGTTAAGTTTTTAAAATGAGAAACAATAGCCAAAGAAGTTTAATACCGCCACTATATTGTTGCTTGGATACCAAATGCTAGAATCCGAAACGCGGAATTTAAATATGGACTTGTGAAAGAAGAATTATTGCGCTATGTTAATTTTTTTTTTCCTGGAATAATTTCACCTGCTTTTGACCTTCACAACGCGTGCTTCTAATTTATTAATTTCACCTGCTTTTGACCTTCACAATGCGTGCTTCTAATTTATTAATTTCACCTGTTTTTGACCTTCACAACGCGTGCTTCTAATTTACTAATTTCACCTGCTTTTGACCTTCACAACGCGTGCTTCTAATTTGTACTATTTGTGTTTTTGTTTCTATATCCCCTGCTTAAACGAGGTATATATAAAATGTAACGGTTTGTTAATTTTATTACTCTGACAACATTTGTGGAATAACAGATATGTTGTTATGCTAAATTTCTCAAACAAAACCTTTTAATGAATGCTGTACGATGTAAATATTCCATATATACATTCCTTATTATGATACTCACCCGTTCGTTTTAAGATACTTCACGATCCGTGAATTTACACTCGTACACTAGCACTTTCCATGAAATATTCTCTATATATTTATGAACTTTACATTGTGGCTTAGAGGTAAAAATAGAGGCAAACTTCAGACTAAAGAACATTTAATGCCGCAAGCGTAGTTCCTAGGTGACCAAAAGCTCGAATACAATAACGCAGACTGCTTATAGAGTTGTGTACAAAAACGCAGATGTAAAAAGTATTGCTTCATGTTTAATATAGAATTGGATTAAAGATTGTATCCCCTATTTTGTTAGGACAAGGATTTTTTCACTGGAATCTTTAACATAACGGTGAGAATTGAATCTCAACTGATATGCTTCCATCACAGAAGATGTTTTAAAAGGCCCCTTCCGTCTGGTGCAAAGTTATGCCTTAAAATTTATCATATTTATATCGAATGTTTGAGTCAGTATTTTTTGAATTTTAGGTTGACAGCCAAACATTGCGAATTTTCCACCTAAAATGAATCCAACATAATGGCGATTTAATTGCGCGACAGACATAACCAGAAAACAATGCGCATTGCTTGTGTTTTTTATCTATCGGGTTTCATTTTAAAAATGAATATGCAATTGGAAAAACGATAAAAGCAAACAATACTTTTTCTAACGAGTGCTCCTTTAATCGTAGTTTCTGGGATAATTTTTTTCCAATAAATATAAATATTTGGTTGCTTTTGACTCGTTGTTATTCGGATTCTTATCACCTGATTTCCCCCCAAGAATGTTTAACTAGCATATTTTAATCGCTCAGAAGCAACGTCAGTTGGCTTACTCGAGAAATCGTTTTGGACTGCATGACACCAGTATCTCTTCCAGTTTCCTTTACAATTGCCACCCAACCATGTTGAACATATCCCAAGAAAGTATTAAAGTTTGTAGAGCGGAAAACTCTATGAGTTTGCGTTAGTTCTATAAAACAGGCAAATCACTGAAATCTAAGTTTAAGGTTTGTGCAGTGGGATAAAACCACCCTTCGAGAGATGTACGAAGAGTTGAGTACACTGTGATGCTGCCTAGGGCTAGAGTTATGTTACTTGTAAAAGGTGAAAAAAACAACTTCTTACTTTGGCCTGATCCTTTGCAGTTGAAACCATTCACTCGGATCTGTGATTTCAAAGAGCTGTTTACTGCCTTGCTGCTTCTGTCACATGAGCGCAAACGAACTATGCCACATTGTTTAAAAACGTCATGCCTAGTGCTACCTTTAATTACCAAATACCTTGGGTGCACAGTTGTATCCCAAGTGACTAAAAGAGTTTAAATAAAACTCTTATTAATAACAGAAGTTTGATAGGAAACGTTGGCAAGAACACCATTTGTCGTAAAAAAGGTGTTCTTCTAAATTGAACCGTTGTGAGATGAAGTTGTACTTTTCGTGCTGTTTATTATTGTGTATGCACTTTTTAAAACTTGTTTTTTGTGTTGCAAAGATAATTATCACACCCATATCAGCAGTTATTGTCGCTTCATTGCATTTGCGAATCCATTTAGGTTTCAAATCAGTGAATTAATGCAAAAAGAAAGCCGATTAACTCAAACAGATAGGTTTTATATAAACACCGATAAACACAAGATTGTGTTGAGGAAAAGGCGTACAAAATCTATTATGAAATCGTTATATTATTAGAAGCCCTACAATACAATTCAGAGAACAGTATTTAATATATAAAAGGGATTGCTATCCAGGGCCACAAAATCCCTTTAGCTACGTTGAAAGATCGCCACACAGCCTTATTATGTTGAAAAAAATAGTTCCACTAGTCCATTTGCGGTGGCTTTTGAGCCAAAGCCACGTCGCCTTGAGGTGTTTTAAAAGCGGCATCTAACCTCCTGTCAAGTTTAAGCTCACATAACTCCATGGAGAAGTAAAAATGTTTATTTGTCGTGTTTAAGGTTTTCCCCTATATTCACTTTGAAAAAGCGCATGTCTCTCTTTTAAATTGACCTAATAAATTATTTCTTTAAGATAAAAGGATAAAATACCGTAGATGGTTTTGCTTTGTCAGTGGCACCAAAGTAATTTCTGAAATAATGATGTTTTCCGCTGTAATCATCAAGCATTGAGACTGATGGTACAATCGCCTCTTGCCTAGCGTTGTAAGAACTCAAATGTTTATCTTTATTGTCCAATTTAGAGAAATTCGGACAAAATTTATCCTGAGAATTCAGTCTGTTTCCAATCCCATATCTCAACCCAACGGCCTTCCAGGTCACTCCTCAGAGTTTACGCTACCACACCAAAGAGACGCTTGGGAGGAAACTTAGGATTTTTTGAGTTTTTGATACTCACTAAAATTAATGATATGTCGACCAATCAAAACCAGAATTAAAATTAAGAGAAGAAATTTTAAAGTACGTTTAAAGTGAAAACCGTGTTAGTTGAAAAGATCTTTTAAAGCACTTGAAAGAAGACTTTGAAATTTCATCAGAAGCGCATGTAGATGTCGAAATATCCATATTCAGAACTGATAGCTGAGGAAGTCGTAAGATTTGCTCTTGCGTAATTTTAGAAATATAAAATAAATTTGTTGCTTTCTTTTACCAAATAAATGCTAAACTTCCAAAGTATGTCTTTTTGTGCAACGATCAACATGAAAAGTTTCACTGAAGTCCTTCAAATTGTTTATGCAAATAGTAACCAATATCAGGGAACACAACTTACAATGTCTATTGTTCTTAATTGCATTAGACTTGGAACATGACAAAGTCGAATTTTGGAACGATTCTAATTTACTGAAAATGTAGAAAGCAACCGTGAACGAAAACTGTGATTTTGTACAACGGATTACCAAATGATCTAATCGGCTGGAAATATTTTTAGAATGAAGAAGCAAAATCTTTATTGAAAGTTGTCTTAGTATAATTATTTCGGCTGACCGTTACCAGTCGTCTTCAGGTACAATGGAAAATTGCAATTTTCTACTTTACTCCACACCAGTAGCTTTACAAGCTAGTATTGTCACGAGCAATCAAGTTTATTACATTCAAAGTACAAGTTTCTGTACGAACGACATTGCAACTTATTTAAAACCTGCTATAGACTCTTTCACATCATCCCAATGCACAAAAGCGACAGAAGATGAAGTGGCTTTGTCGCTGCCCCACACAAAAGGAATCTTTTGTCGAAGAATTATCAATAACAATAGATTTTTTAACAGAAACACTTTTAACCACGCTAGGAGTTTACTGCCACACACAAGTTAACTTAAAAGATTCCATAGATAGTTCTGCATGCATATTCGGTTTCTTAGAGAAGGTCGCCTCGTTTTAGTATTTCATAACTGAATCATAAGTAAGCCCTGGGGCGGTTGCTTCCTGTAAACAAGTAACAGCCTCTTTTGGCTTTTAAAGCTAACCGCTGTGTTGCCGGATACCCATGGAAAAGATTCCTTGCCCATAAGTTTCAAGAGTTTTTTCAATCTACCTGTTAAATAAAACTTTTTGACGATGACATCAGTTGGACGGGTAATTAGCTAGAAAGGTGGAGTCATTCGCTTGGCTGATCTCTTAATCTTATTTCGTTCCCAGCTTCATCTAAGTATCTTGATAGTAGAAAGCGACTACGGAATCTCAATTCAACTCATCTTTTCCGTTCTACTCTGCTTCATCTGATCTGATCTTCTTTCTTTCTTTCTTTCTTTCTTTTTTTAACGTTCTAACCTCTTCTCTACCTTTTGATCTCTTCCCTTTCTAGTTGAGTGTACACGCGCTTTCTAAGTACAATCCTATTTGTTCTTAAAATAGTTTCTAGACACTGTTGACAAGTAATTGTTCCTCAGTCATAGAAAAATATCTTCTGAAATACAGGAAAGAAAAGTACAATCTAGATATCGGGAAAAAGCTGCTTTGACAAGGAACACATTCATCTGAATTTCTTTGTCGTTTCGCAATCAGGCAAAACACTAGACTAAAAAACAGAAGTGCAGGGGCACAACCTACCAAATCACTTAAGAATTCTTACTGTCTGAAAATCACATTCCAAGAGGCAGAAAAACATCAAGAGTGTCTCTTTGACTAATAAATTGTTCTCAGTTTGATTGTAAGAGACTAACTGGAACTCGATGAAGTAAGTTACATTTGTTGTGCCTGGGTCAAAGGCAATACCCGGTAGGTCTTAATGACAATGAAAACATTAGTATTTTAGACATAAATACCTAGAATGCAGAACCAAAGCTACAAATATTTTTTAGAATTTTTTAAGCAAACGCCGACATGAAAAAAGTAGCCAGTGATTAAAACGCAAACATAGGTGTTTTGTCGTTTCTCTTAAGTTTTTTACCTGATTTTTAAAGAATATTTTTGAGCGGTTATTGCTTCCTATTTCATTATTATTAATAAAACATTTTAATGGGAGTTCCTCACCTTTTCATTCTTATTCTGCCCAAGCAAGTCTCAATAAACCAAAATGTCTCAACTTTTGAACCAGTTGATGAAACTCTATAAAATGTCCCTTCATTTTGTTTGTCTTGAAAAGTAGAAATGATTGGTGATATTCATTTTAACTTTTGAACCAGATGATGAAACCCTATAAGCAGTGACCCTTCATTTTGTTTGTCTTGAAGAGTAGAAATGATTGGTGATATTCATTTTAACTTTTGAACCAGGTGATGGGACCCTGTAAAGTGACCCTTCATTTTGTTTGTTTTGAAGAGTAGAAATGATTGGTATTCTTCATTCTAACTTTTGAACCACTTGACGAAATCCTATAAAGTGACCCTTTATTTTGTTTGTCTTAAAGCGCAGAAATGTTGGTGATATTCATTCTAACTTCTGAACCAGTTTTTCACGTAATTTATCGATGATAAAATGAAAAGTTTGCGTCTTCTTTACACACACTGCTCAAAAATGATCTTGGTAACATTTATCGAAGCCTGAGGATAGTAGTTGGTGCTATTTCTGTATGCTATAAATCGACCTCACCGTGGCTTAATTGTATTTCGATTGTTGCTGTTTGGTGTGGACGTAAGGTCGCTTCGTTATTTTATACTTCGGAAAATGTACAATAAAAACGTCATTAAACTTTTAAATCGAGTCTTATAATTTTGAAGTTACGTAACGGCTTCCTGGAAAGTCCTTGAAAGTCCTTATATTTTGTTGTAGTTCCTGGAAAACACCTAAAAAATTAAGCAAAACAAAAACTTCTCTTCTTTTTTGTTTTCGGTGTTTTGAAGTGCCAAATGCATTTAGTGAGATTGACCGAGATTTAGACCTTTTGATAACGCACTTCTTCACATAGAACCAATACTCTTTGCATGGCAAACCGCTGACACACTGATTCGTGGGCTATATCTTAATTATACCGGAATTAGAAATTAATATTGCAAATACCAGGGGAAAATGAACATCAAACTGTCTACGGATATTTAAATATCTTGCCTAATTTTCGCTGATGCATAATTTTTGGTTTTGCTCTGATATTTTTTGAGATTCATTATCACGATTAAGTTGAATCATTAACGTACACTTATAAGAACTATTTCATCTGATCCAATTTCATAACTGTAGAGTGTGATAAACAGAAAATAATACTTGAATACCTCTGTTTCCTTTTAGCTTTGAATAGATTATCTACCGATAAACTGCAAGGTTGTATAAACCAAAGTGAAACTGCAATCTGTTCGTCTGGCCTCTCAATTCCAATGCGAAGTGCAACAACCGACAAAAGAAAATTACCAGACAACCAAGGTTTGTCCAGTTATCCGAACTACCAAATCTTGGGATCTTCACCAACAGGCCAGAAAATACTATGCAGGACCAGCTCTAAATCCTTGACTCATACTGGCACGAAGGAAGCCTTGCAGGATCATAATACAGCTGGATTGAGCCTGTCTAGTATTCGCACCACTTCAGTAAACACCCTTTCGCAGGCTTCTTTTCTAACTCCAATTCTTCCGGTTGCTAAACATTCCATGAGGATCACAAGCGGTGGTACGGCTTTTGACCATGCACGATTGCCTAAAATAGTTGCCGTTCACTCGCTCTCACAGGACGACCTGGCTCTTCTTAGACGTGCAGGAAACAACTTACGTGTGGCCCGTTGTAGGTACGTAAAAATTATGTGTTATATTTATATTTTATGCTCCTTTCCACAAGTATCTATCTATAAGTATGCGTTATTGAACAAGCTTGAGGTCAGAATGGCTGGGTTTTGGCCAAGTTCTTTTTTTTTTTGCCTTATTATGGATCGAGACGAAGTTGAGGTCCATAAAAACGCAAAAACAGATCGAGGCCAATATCCAGCCATCTTGACGAACAAGCTTGGTCAATAAAGGATTTATTATATAGCTAAAGAATTTCACTTTACTTCTGAAAATCCCGAGCAGGCAAGATTGGCCTATCTTGCCCGCTCGGGTAACCAATCACAACACAGAATTCGCTTCATCTTGCCCGCTCACCGAGCCTGCAATATAATAAATCTCTTTATCCAACATCTAACAAGCCATTGATCCTCCCACCCACTCATTCGTCAACAACAATCTAGTAATCTAAAGAGTTCGTACAGAGCCTGGAAAACTGAAAAAAAACCTGGAAATCCAAAAATTTTCTTGAAAGTCTGGTTCAAAAGTTGGAAACATACAGGAAATTTTTGTAGCAAGTCTGGATTTTCTGGGCTTGACTTCCAGTGTCAAAATCGTCCATTGATTCTGCTGAAATAACTCTGCAGAGATTAAGGCACTAGCGATTATTGCCCTAACTTTGAGTTTGGAAAATTGAAGAAAACGTTTGAAAACGTCTGGAAAAAATCTAGAATTTTCTTTTTAAAGATCTGTACGAAATTCCTTCGCACGAATCGGAGCGAAAGTCTGGAATAGTATTCCAGAAAATTTAAGGAATCTCCCAAAACATATCTTTAAGAAAGAGATAACAAAACTGCTATTTCAAACACTCAAAGATCAAGATAGTTATGTTGGCGTAGAGAAACGTATTAGTATAATATAGTATTGCTCTCTTTTTTCGTAACAAAACCTTAGCTATTAATCCGCTCATGTATAGCTGTCCGTTTAAGTAATTTGTAGTTGTTGCTGTTTTTTTGTCTGTAAATTTATTTTGTTATTAATAGCGTCCTCACACTACCTGCCTAGACTAGCTTGGCTATTTGCAGGTAGTATGTGTCTGTAATGTAAATGTTGTAAAGAAATAAATAGATAAATAAACTGAACTGAACTAAAGCCTGAACCTCTCCCTCTCCACCCACCCATCATCCCTTTCATCCAAACCTCTACAGCCATCCCTGATCTTACCCTACCCCTTTTCATCCATCCATCTATTCCTCCATCTATCATTACATCTATTATTCTACGTATGTACCTAGGCATACCGTAAACGTATATAAAAGTGTTCTTTCTGTACATTTCCTTTATCTTTTACAGCATCTCAAGTGATGGTTCATGCACACCGAGAGGAGCCCTTCAGTTATCGACAGAAATCCCTCGAGGATCCAAGGAAATCCCTCACGTTTCATCACAAGATTACCAGAATTCTTCGGTAACTCCACGAACATCAGCTGAAAATGGTTTGGTGTTCCAGAAAACCATTCTGGTGTCAAGAGAAAATTCTCATGTGCCCAAGGAAGAACAAATCAGAAAGTCCGAGAAATCTAAGAAATCCTCTCCACTATCTGGAGAAAACTCTCACGTACACAAGGAATCCGTTCCAGTGACAATAGAAAGTTTTCAGCAATCCCAGAATTCTGGTCAAACGTCAACAGGAAAGCCTCAGATTGCAAATGACATTCCTGAAAGAGTAATAGATACCTTTCGGTGGTCTATGAAGCTCCCTCGAGGACCAGCAGAGAAATATCAGGTGTCTGAGGAAGCCCCCCGAATCTTAACTAAAACTGTTATGGTTAATAACCAGACCTTTCAAGCTGGAGATGAAAATTCCTTGAAGTCCATAAGCACCAATCAAGTGTCAACGGTGAGACCTCAAGAGTACCAGGTGTTCAAGAACGCTCAACAAGTGACGAATGAAGGTTGCTGCGAGACCAGAGAAAATGCGAAGATGACTCTAAATGCATTGCCTGAAAAAGACAGTTTGTTTACAAAAGTTGCTGGCGTGGCCAACAAACCTTCATTGTCGAACACAAATACCACTCATCTTATATCAGGAAGTTGTTCTTCTTTGTACAAAAAATGTAGTCACGTGCCTAAGGCTGTAAATCAAGTGCCGACGATAAATCTTAATGAATGCAGTCTTAGCCACCTTTACAAAAATATACCGGAAGCTACCATGGACACGACAGAGGGGCAGCTTGGTTTGCCAAAGGTTCAACCTTCACAACACAGGCCTAAATGCTGCAGTCCTGCGTCCAAGGAAAGCACTGAAGCGCCGTGCGCGGACATAACAAAGAATAAGTTTGCTGCTTTAACTGCTGGGGTAAGCTTCTTCACAACTTAACTTGATTTACTGAATATTTGACATTTTTTTTGTTAATGCGCGCGTCAGCAACAAGGATGTTTAGAGGTGTTGGCCATGTGGTTAGAGGTCAGAGTCTGACTTGTCACCCTGGGCTGGGTTGCTTAAAGGCAGGTTAACTTTAATCCTAGGTTAAGCCAAAATTCAAGAAGCAATTTCTTCACCAAGGAAAGATTTACGGTTCGTATAAAATACTGTTCAGATTTTTCAAAGAAAAAATTGTTAATCCAAAATCTACAGTTCAAATCAGCCTCTACAATGAATGTTGAAAACAAGAACACGGGTTAAGGGGTGGGTTAATACTTATCAGCTCTTGAACAACTGAGTTTGAACTCCGGGTCTTACTAGAACAACCCTGCCCTAGCTTATCAAGCCCATCTGTGTCGTACAAATAAGTAGCAGTTTTTTAGGGGCTAACTTACGATGGACTATTTATTCTACCTGTATCTGCTTAACAATACAGAACACGCGGATAGGGTAGATAAAGAATATAACTGATTATGCGCAGGGACCAGTTTATATTAATCCAAGATCAAAGCTAGACCGCTATCTTCTTAGTAACTTAAATCTTTATTTGAGCTGCATTCTTATTTCTGAGGTTTCCGTTCTTTTGAAATTATCGATTAACACTCCGGCTTACGCAAAGCAATATTTTTTTGTTAATCTCCATAGTTTGAATTTGCCGCGCGACGCCATCTCGATATGTGACGTGTTACAGTTCCAGTGCCAGTCTCCACTCTATGAATTCAATGGTAATGAGTGGAGGTCTGGCACTGCAACCGAAACACGTCCCATTTCAAGATGGCGGCTCACGGAAAATTCAAACTATGTAAATTAACAAAATAAAATCGCTTGGCGTAAGCTAAATACAAAGAAAAATCAAACTTCAGGTGATGATAAAGACACAAGGTAAAGGAAAGCCTTATTTGAGATTAATATTGTTGGACAACCAAGAATCCCTTTAAAGAACAGAAATCCTCTGACACAATGCGTTTTGCATATTTTCATTCAAGTTACGGTGGAACCCCGCCTTACGACCACCTCGTTAATACGACCACCTTGTTATTACGACCACTTTTTTTGGGCCAGGCAAAATGCTCATACATTTTCTTATAAAAACACCCCGTTAATGCGACCAACGACCACTTTTTTAATTCCCAACATGCATATTTCTTTGTTTTTAACCTCCTTAATACGACCACTGATAAAATAAATCGTGAGTAAATGTCTGTTACATGTCAAATTGTTATCATTAAAACAGCAATTAACTAGCCCACGCCATTTAAAAGGAAAAGGGACTATGTTGATGTTCTTATAAATATATCTTAATAACCGAGTGCGAGGTCTGTCCGGGAAAATATTTGCCCGAGGTCTTTCACTGTACAGACC
>JAOEJH020001841.1:0-11346 GCA_025448215.2 Palythoa grandis
ATTGCCCTTGCTTTGGTATAAAGTTCTTCGTTTCTTAATTTCATTGGCCAAAAGATACGTAGAATTTTTCGTAGACAGTTGGATGAACCCTTTTCCTTGGCAAGCTCTACAGCTCTCTTTGTTTTACGGGACAAGGAGCTCTCCACTTTCTCATGGTAACAACGCATGGCGTCATCTCTCTCTTTCCGCGTGCTTTGTTTCAATGTTCTCACTGCGTCTTTTTCTGGTAGTTCATGAGCTTGGGACACAATTTGCTCAACCAGTGGGGCTGTTGTTTGCCTTGACGCTACAAATTCAGAGGCAGTGGCCTGGACCGGATTGATAATGCCAAGTCCTACCATTCGTGCCGGTAGTGACAGGAGGTCGCGTTCGGTCTGGGTACAACTGTAATTTGTGATAAAGGGTATCAGGATATCCACTATTGCGCACTCTAATGGTTCCATGCTTGGTCCGTTCTTGATCAGCTCATCCCACCATTTCTTCAATTCTCTTAAAGCGCGGCCGCCGTCATCAGCAAACCAGCACTGTTTGGCAAGGCTTGAAACACTCAGTCCTAATATCAGTAGCTGGAGGCTTGTTGCATAGATACTCATGGCTAGCCTCTGCAGGTTTCAGTTCTTTACCTAGGATGATGAATAGCCTCGCAGGTTCTCTGTATGTGTCGATTACTTACGTTGCAATGATTGGACATAACACTCTGATATTGTGGAGTGCGGCAGCTCTGTTCAGAGAGTTGAATGCGTTATTATTATTATTATTAATTATTATTATTATTAGTAGTAGTAGTATTTTTTTAAATAAAAATAAACACGCTTGCGAAACACTAAAACTTTATGACAAACCGCCGGCAATGGAAGTGTACATGTACGCTATCTGTTAATTCAATAGTACTAATAATTATAATAATAATAATTAATAAAATACAATGCATAAATTTACGTATAAAATCGCTAAAAAATCTGATTACTATTATTACAAGCAGTAAATAAAGAAAGAATTGATAAAAAATCTAAATAAAGAAATATCAATCGTTCTTTATAAGAGGAGATTAAAATATACTTGTAGAAGAAAAACAAATTAAGAAGGGCTTTTGTACTAGTCCAGCTAGTAAGCACAGTTAAAATAAAGAACATATTACAAAAGTCCGGCCAGCCCTTTTTCAATTTCAAAACCAGTCTCACGAATGTTGGTTGTTGGCCCTGGAACCTCTTAGGCATAGAAGTGCCCCCCTCAGTAATGCAAACGAAACCTTGGCCCGAATCCATGAAATAGTGGTGCTGTACGTCTCTCCCTTCTTTACGGCAAGGAGCTCTGCTAGTCTGCAATGGTATCTGATACATTCTATATTCTGATACATATAATAATAATGATAATAATAATAATAACATAATAATAAACAAACAATCAATAATAATGGTAATGATAAACATTACAACAATAACACCAATAATAATATGGAGTATAAATAGCACTTATACATAACGTTCTTAGCGATTTATAATCCAACCTACATAAAAGAATCAAGAATAATATTGCTTGTCCATTTTTATTTCGTCAACTAAACCTTTTGTTGAATAGAGGATTTTAGTCTTGTAGGGAAAAGTCTTCGTTAAGATAATGTTTTAGTTTATTTCTTACACTTTGGCATTCATTTTTTTTAAAGTAACTCGTGTTTGCGGCTATAGTGTAAGTTTAGGTGATAGCTCAGTTTTCTCCTTCCAAATGGATTTAATTTATACAAACTCAAAAGCTTCATCGAATTTTATTGAACTTGCATGATCAGAATCGCTTAACTTAAGACCTTGGCATGCTCAAAATGATACAAGGCCGCCATTTGTACAGCCCTTCTCAAACACTACCATCGAGGGAATCGTATCTTCATACGTGAAAAAACACATTGGTAAGTTAAAAATTGTTTATGCCAACGTTTTTGCTATACAAAATAAATAATTTAGTTACATATATATAAATGAATATGAAACTTATTTACAGAGATAAGATGTTGAGTTTACATAATAATCTCTTTGGTACGGTATATAATAAATTTGTACAAAAATCAATAAACTGGTTTTAACTTGTGACTAATTATGCTAGCATGTAGTAATGTTGCTTTTATTTTAGAAAGAGAGAATTAGGCCGTATAGTTTGAAATATTCATAAAAACATGACTTGCTCTGTCAATCACTGTTAAATGTTTTGACGCATGAGATGTTGTAGTGCATGCCCCCAAGTGTTTCCGTAATACTTGTGTCAATTCTTATATACTGTATGTAATTTGCTTATACAAAAAGGTCGTTTTAGCAGTTTACAAACAAACCTACCGTTAAAACCAAGAATCAGTAATATTACTGCTTGTCAATTTTTATTTGGTCAGTTAAACCTTTTTTGTAAAAAAGGATTTTATTCATTGAAAGACAAATTTTTCTCTGAACTCCACGTTGAACGTCAGTTTTTTGATTACCTTTTGCTTGTAAGCAATCATGTTTTGAAAACAGTTTTTGCTTATGGCAATAGAGTAAGTTTAGGTGAAAGTTAACTTAAGTGTTCTTTTTCAAAACTTATTTAAGTTGTAAGATAAGAATAATATTGCTTGTACATTTTTACTTCGTCGGTTAAATTTTTTGTATAATGGAAAATTTTAGTCTTCTTTAAGATAATATTTTAGTTTTTACTTAAAATAGTTACTGTTTACGGCAATAGCGTAAGTTTTAATAGGTGATAGTTCAGTTTTGTTCTTCCAAATGGATTTAACTTATACAAACTCAAAAGGTTTATTAAACTTTTTGAACTTGTTGCATGAACAGAGTCGCTTAACTTAAGACCTTGGCATGCTCAAAATGATACCAGGCCGCCATTCGTACAACCTTTCTCAAACACTACCCTTGAGGGAATCGTGTCTTCATACGTGAAAAAACATATCGGTAAGTTAAAAATTACTTCCTAGACAAAATAAATAACTTATTTGCATATATGCAGAATGAACCTCAAACTGATTTAGCGTCAAACAATGTTGAGTTTACGTAATATCTGTTGCTATCTGCTAAGGTAAGAAATGCGTACTTTAATGAAAATGCAAAAATATTGCTTCACGATACAATCAACTATGCTTGCATGCATACTACACCTTTATTTCTGGTACTGCATCTTTTACTCTCGAAAGACAGGAATGCTTGGAAAAAATAGGACATATAATTTGAATATCTGCATAGCATAACATTGTGCTCTTAATAACTGCTGAATGTCGATGCACGAGTTGTTGTAATGCATGCTTTTAAGTGCATAATTGTGTCAACTCTTTTGCATGTTGCATGAAAAGAAACTCTGAAGTTAGGAGATACTTACAACTACACAAGAACACCATTCTTGCAACCATTCACAAACGCTACCCTCCGAAAGATCGTATCTTCGTACCTCACAAAGTATTTAGGTAAGTCATCTATTTAGAATATAATTTGCAAATTTCGAGAAAATTCTGCATAAGAAACACCTATTAATAGTAATGTTTTGAAATTTAAAAATTTGATTTCTATGTGTAGATACTCTGCTGTATTGTTAGAAAACTGACTGATAGCAAGGTTAAAACGAAGGTACATTAAGAAGTAAAACGAGAAACTTAACTAGCCAAACTGCTTTATTTATAAAAAGGAAAGTGTTGAAATCTAATCGCGCTAGAGTACAGGAATTCTTGGTAATACTCGATTGAACTAAACTCAGCTGATGAAAGACGAAAGAAGAAACAAATACAAAAGTATTGCTAAATAAGGATATATTTATTGCTTTTCATTTGCACAGGTAGTTACAGTTCATGTACGTCATTAGATCTTATTGTTGTCTATCGATTTCGATGTAATGTGAAGCATAAGACGAGGTATAGATCTTTCGACTTTGGTCTCAGTAGTAAAAAGTGAGAAGAATTAGACCTTTTTTTGCGCGGCAAATGCGCGCATGCATAAATTATTCTTTAGTTTTCCTCACACTATACTACTCCTCTCCATGCCGACTGACACTTCGGCTTCTCTCCAAATCAACCACTTCATCTCGTTTCTCTCCTTCTGTGCTGTCCTTCTCCACTGAAGTTTCTCTTGGTCTTCTTCTTTTGTATTTACCGTCAGGTATCCAGCTACGTTGGCTCAGTTAGTGCTACTTTGGTGTTACTGCTGTTTATTGTCCTAATAAAAAATTAACCTGTATAACTCATCTTTTCGTTCTTATGTTCTGTTCTACTGGTATGTTTTTGTTCTTTCCCTCCACTCTTTGTTATTGATGTTATTTGGCTAGAAATACCGGAGTATTCTCCTGACCGTCCTGAAGCATACGTGTTGGAATGCCTCGTATTCCTTTATGCCCGCTGCAGTTCATTATTCTCCGTGATTCGGAACCATATATCTGAATCAATTTGACGTTGCTGCTAAATATCTTTACTTTAGTGTATGTTGACATTGTATGTACTTCATCCATACTTGGTCGAGAGAGATGAAAGAATTTGTGGCCATCGACAATCTTGACTTGATGTCGTTGCTGGGACGATCCTCTTTGGTCACTTTGGACCTTTAGTGCAAGTAAATATTTTGCTCATCCGGCTCTCGCCAGTAAATTCTTATCGTTTTATCTATTTTGGTGTGCAATCTCAGCAGCTTCGTTTTTTGTATGTGACCTTTATCCTGCTTCTCTGCCCATTCCTTCACTGCAGTGACGTTGCACTTTGGTATCAAGTAAATAAATGAAAGAATTAATCAAGTGTTGGTTGATCCCCCGGCCAATAATCCTCATATATAGAATAGCAGCTGTACAGGGAAATTATGATTAAGTGCATGCTTTTGTCCAGGTCCGCTCTCCGACCTCAAACCAACTTGTCCCAGCTTTCCTAAGAATGAAGAATGTCCAGCTGAAAGAGAACACGAGTGTGACAATGACGGAGGATGTGCAGAAGGACAGAAATGTTGTTCTGATGGATGTGGGGACAGGTTTTGTGTCAGTAAGTTGCATTGTGAGGCCGGGGAAGATATGGCCGAATGTGCTCTAGTAGTTTTGTTTATGCACAGCGGCTGAGGGATTAGCTAGTCTCACTTGTAACTAACCCTCAAATCGTGAGTCCTGACCGCTGTTTCTCATCCATGAACAAGACACTTTACTCTATGTAATACAATGCTCGACTCAGCTGTGTAATGATTACCAGCTTCTGCTGTAAACTAAATAGGCATGCATGAGAATTGATTTAGTCCATTACAATATAAGTAATATAATGATAATGATATTCAGGTGTTCCGATGCTATACACATTTGCTACTCAAGAAGTCACGAAGCGTGAGTGATCATAATACATTGTTTTCCTCGAGATTTCGTATCAATGCGCTCAACTCCTTGATGAGTTATTCCTGGAGCAGTTGTAACACTATCTACCATGAATTTCATCATTATATTTATCTTCCTGCTGCCGAAATCCTTCACTTTTAAATATACCCACACCCCCGTGCGGGTGGTGATAAAAATTTATGACCAGGAATGACCGTGCGGGATCCGGAATTCTTGGGTCCATGATAGGCATTCTTACTTGTGCTGAACAATGGTGTTGCCGCTTCACTTCGCTCGTCAGAAAATACAAGCACCCGGGAAAGTCTGTCAATATTGCGAAACTGACTGCTTATTGAAAACGCTAAACCGTGTGTCTTTTTTGTGAATATCTGTAAATACAAAACTGAAAGTACGTTTGATTCGGAGGATTTTATGACATGGACTAAAGTATTGCATTGCCCGTGGGTATATAACTTTCAGTATCACCGAGCGTTGAAAAGGTCTTTCTTGAGTGGGAACAACCAACGAGTGAGGGGTTGTTTTGCACTTCTCTCAAATATCTCATTTCATCTGTTTGTACTTGTAAAAAATGATTCTTTTCCAAAAATTAAGACAACAAGTTTTATATTAGGAAAAATATAGGCATTTTATTGTAAATAGTATTTTTACCAATCCTTTTTCATTGTAATACCTGCATGTTGTTTTACAGCCCCTATTAAACCCACTATAACGCCACTGAAGAGAGCTGTAGAAGTTGATAACAGGACAATAGAAGTTCTTACGAAAAGCTTCACTGATAGTTATCTTGGTGTGTATAACAGGATATAACAAACTAATATAACTTTATTGCTCCTTTTAGCAGAACAAGAGTACACTGTTTAGGAACTGGTAAAAAAAATTAATTGTGAAAAATGATACTGACAATAATGATACCAGTAACAATATGGAATATGTATAGTACTTATACATCCAGTTCTTAGCTAATTGCAATCTACCGTAAACATTAAGAATTATATTGCTTGTCCAATTTTATTTCGCCAGTTGAGCCTATTGTTTAATAGAGGATTTTAGTCTTGGATAGAAAACTCTTCGTTGAGATAATGTTTTGGTTTCTTTTTTTACTCGTAAGCATGCACTTTTTTAAAAATAAAAATTAATAGCTCGTGTTTAAGGCAATAGTGTAAGTTTAGGTGATAGCTCAGTTTTCTTCTCCTAGAATGATTTAACTCATACAAAATGAAAAGCTTTATTGAATTTTTTTGAACTTGTTGCATGAACAGAATCGCTTAACTTAAGACCTTGGCATGCTCAAAATGATACCAGGCCGCCATTCGTGCAACCTTTCTTAAACACTACTCTTGAGGGAATCGTGTCTTCATACATAAAGAAACATATCGGTAAGTTAAAATTACGTCGTACCATTGGGTAACTTGGCTCAGTTTGATTTTGATAGACAAAATAAATAACGTATTTGCATATATACAGAATGAACATCAAACTGATTTAGTGCTAAAAAGTGTTGAGTTTACGTAATATTTGTTGCTATCTGCTAAGGTATAAGTGCATACTTAAATGGAAATCCAAAGAAAATTGCTTCAAGATATAATCAAGGTTTCATTAACGTCTCCTTCTTCTGTTTTTTGGGCGAGAGAGAAAATGAACCCTTGATATAATCAATTATGCGGGCATGCTTACTACACTTTTATTTCTGGTACTGCTTCTTTTACTCTCGAAAGACAAGAACGTTCGGAAAAAATAGTCCATTTAATTTAATTATCTATAAAAACATAGCATTTTTCTGTTAATGACTGTTGAATGTCGATGCATGATTTGTTGTAATGCATGCTTTTAAGTGCGTAATTGTGTCAACTCTTTTACATGTTGTATAAAAAGAAACTCTGAAGTTAGCAGATACTTACAACTACACAAGAACTCCATTTGTGCAACCATTCACAAACGTTACCCTGCAAAAGATTGTATATTCGTACCTCACAAAGTATTTAGGTAAGTCGGCTGTTTGGAATATAATTTGCACATTTCTAGGAAATGAGAGAAAAATGTATTGTGTATAAGGAACACCTATTAATAGTAGTGTTTAAATTTGATTTCTATGTGTAAATACTCTGCTGCGATTCTTTGCTATGAATCAGCTGTTGAATCTCATTATCTGTGTTTGACTGGACGGCAAACTGCCCCCCATGCGCTTTCAACCAGAAAGAACATTCTTGAAAACTTGTAAATTAGCTGTGAAAAATTCTGCACGGGACAGAATATGACATCTATTGATAGTAACCTATATTAGAGGGCTGGCTGATAACAAGGTTAAAACGAAAGTACTTTAAGAGATAATAATAATAATAATAATAATAATAATTTAATATTTATATTGCGCACTTTCCATAGGAGATGCTCAAATGCGCATAAAGATAAAACGAGACACTAAACTTGCCAAACTGAGTGCGGGAATTCTTGGTAATATTCGATTGAACTAAACTCAGCTGACGTTGCTTTATGCGAAAAAAGAAACAAATACAATTATTTCTATATATTAAAAAAACAAATACAAAAGTATTGCTAAATAAAGGTTATATTTATTGCTTTTCATATATGCATTTATTTGTGTGGTTTGTTAAGATAGCACAGGTAGTTGCAGTTCTTGTACGTCATCAGATGTTATTGTTGTCTATCGATTTCGATGTAATGTGAAACATAAGACAAGGTATAGATCTTTCCAATTTGGTTTCAGTAGTATAGTGTGAGAAGAATTAGACCATTTTTTATGCCGCACGCATAAATTACCTTAGGATGACGTCATACCTCATAAAAAAAATGCGGTGCTGGCATAAATTATTTTTTTGTATTCCAAACTTATGAATAAAATGCGGTGCAGAAATAAATTTCTTTAAATGTTACATCATCTTTCATAAATAAAATGAACTATGTCGTTTCTCATGAATATAAACGAGGATTCTTTTGTTTTGATCGATTGCGTCATCATGTGCATTGTTTTTACCGTGAGGTTATGTTAGTATTTTTATTTCGCTGCTGACAAGTTAAAACCAGCAGATCCAAGCAGTACTGACATTTCACAATTCGAAAAATATAGATATTACATGTAATTTTCAGTCAGTGAGCCCTAAAGCTTATACAAATCGAAGCAAGAAGTAAAATAGCAGTTATAAAGAAACA
Organism: Palythoa grandis; assembly: GCA_025448215.2. Classification (NCBI taxonomy): domain Eukaryota; kingdom Metazoa; phylum Cnidaria; class Anthozoa; order Zoantharia; family Sphenopidae; genus Palythoa; species Palythoa grandis. The sequence continues at coordinate 8,482 of JAOEJH020001841.1, forward strand.
GTAAATACATTAATCCTCCATTGTTTTGTGTTATGAATAGCTGTTAGCGATATTTCGAATATTAAATGGATGTGCAACGGTTGGGTGAATTTTGAAATATTTAATCAGTTTCTTGTTTTGAGTATTCCCGGCTTCTTAGACTTGGGGAAAAAGGAACTATAAAACAAGCAAGCATTTGGTTTTGGAGCAATTGCAGAATGCCCTGCCACATACCTTTTCACGGTGTAGCCAGCTACTCGGTCGGAATGGCTATGCAGACAACTGGCTACGCAGCGAACTGGCTACGCAGTGAACTGGTTACACAGTCATCTGGCTTGAAGTCAACTGGCTACGCAGTCATCTTGGTACATTTTGACAACAATTTGTCCAAACCGGCGCAAAAAAAGCTCTTATTCTCCCCACACTATACTACTCCTCTCCATGCCGGCTGACAATTCGGTTGCTCTCCAAATCAACCATCTGCAATCTTGACTTCATGTCGTTGCTGGGACGATCCTCTTTGGTCACTTTCGACCTTTAGTGTTAGTAAAGATTTTGCTCATCCACTCTCGCCCTTCATATTTGTATCGTTTTATCTATTTTGGTGTGCAATCTCAGTAGCTTCGTTTTCTGTATGTGACCTTGAGCCCTGCTTCTCTGACCATTCCTTGTACTGCAGTGACTTTGCACTTTGGTATTAAGTAAAATAAATGAAAGGCTTAATCAAGTGTTGGCTGTGCCCCCGGCCAATAATCCCCATATATAGAAGGGCAGCCGTACAGGGAAATAATAATCAAGTGCATGCTTTTGTTCAGGACTGCTCCCCGATCTCAAACCAACTTGCCCCAGCTTTCCTAAGAATGAAGAGTGTCCAGCTGAAAGAGAACACGAGTGTGACAGTGACGGAGGATGTACGGAAGGACAGAAATGTTGTTCTGACGGATGTAGTGACAGGTTTTGTGTTTGTAAGTGGTATTGTGAAGTAAAAATAGTCATGGCAAAGTAAGTTACAGTCAAACCGGATGTTCTTTTGATGACAACCTTGCAAACTTCCGCCGCAGCATTGGTAATTCGATTGACAGTTTGAGCGCAGCATGTTGCAACCTGCGCGAGCAAGTTGCTCGGTTGATTTCGTACCTCGCGGCTACAACTTGTGATTTTATATGGACACGTCGGTAAATATCGATCTGCAAGGCGAAGTATTTCTGAAAGCTTCCAATACATGTAAACTCTAATTCCTGGCAATATTTTTAAATGTTTCCAATGACACATCTTTGTATGATAGGGCCAAGTCGCACTAGAGGACAATTTCAGATTTGTCCTGAACAACTCCGACTTGAAATCGACCAGTGACAAAAACTTTGTCCGGAAAGCTACAGTCGCACTTCAGAACAAAATCTGTGAACAAAACATTACGCCATGCTAGATAGATCCATCCTGGTGGATGTTGTGAAAATTGTTGCATTTCGTACGGAAAATATTGGTCGCCCGCGCCGGGGTTCATGTTGTTGCGAAATGAGATCGTGATTAAATTTACCGCGAAGTCTATCGCATAGAGGCTCTACCACATATTACCAGTCAAATCATTTCGGAATCAAAACACCCGCTTTCGTTTTCCACGATTTGTCTCAGTTTGGCCTGCTCCAGAAGTTTGTCCGTCCGCGCCCAAATTTTATCCTTTGGTGAACAAACCGGTCGCACTTGGGTTTTCATTGTGATGACTGATTTTTGACATAAGTAAACAGTTTTGTCCTCTAGTGTGTCTTGGCCCATACTTACTGTATATTTGTTCCTTGTTTACGCTTTGAAGAACTGCAATAGCATTTTCACGCGATCGAGAAGCTCGTTGTAGTGGATCCTCGACAAAAAAACTCGCAAATCTATCCTCAAAATACTGCAGCAACACTTGAAACATATTCATGAGAAATCACAACAAGTTGTAGCAACGAGGTACGAAATGAACTGAGCAACTTGCTCGCGCTGGTTGCAACTTGCTCCGCTCAAACTGTCAGTCAAATTACCAATGTTGCGGCGGAAGTTTGCAAGATTGTCATCAAAAGAACATCCGGTTTAACTGTAATAGTTTTGTTCATACACAATTGTGGAGCGGTAAGCGTGTCTCACTCGTATTTCACATCCCAATATTGAGAGTTCAAATACAATGTGCCGGTTGTATCCATGAAGAAGACACTTTACTCTACTTGCTAAAATCGACTCAGCTGTGTAAATAAGCATCACCTTCTGGTGGAGGCTACTACTAAGGTTACGAAAGGCTGTAACTATGCGATTCTATTTGAAATATTGCATATATTATCCTGGTATTCCTATATTTTCTGTGTACATATTTTTATTAATAAAGGCAACCAGTTTTTCTTATCTACAAAACTTATCTCTTACAAAAAAAAATCAGCATAGGCCTCCGTTGTGTAAAGACTGCTCGCTAAAAACACCAAATTGTGCATCCTTTAGATAAACATTGGTATAAGATAGTAAACTTATGGTAAGTTCTAATTGGATGGATGTTTTATAATGCGAAGAGGATAACACATATTATTAAAAAGGGCGTGCGTATAAGATAATAAACTTATGGTAAGCTCTAATCGAATGGATGCTTTATAATACGAAGAGGATAACACGTATTATTATATGACCTTGCAACTTCCTGCATTCTGATTGGTCGAGGTGCGGCCGTTAAAATGCGTATTCGGACCACGGGCCGTATACGGGCGTATTCGGACCGGTGTCCCGGATGTGCCGGTGCAAGACTCAAATTTTGAACAGGATGATACAAGCAAAACTTGCAAATCTTTTTAGAGAAGGAAAAACTTTTTCCCCAAAGAAAACTTTCAGTTTGAATTTGACTTTTAAATTTTTCTTAAAAGAAGC
>JAOEJH020001944.1:0-11345 GCA_025448215.2 Palythoa grandis
ATTTTAAACTTTTATTGCTGGAGAAACATAATTTTTATAGTATGAAACTACCCAGCAGCATATCACCAATTTTAAACTTTAAAAAGTAAAAGTTATTGAATCACTTTGGATCAAACAGATTTTGGTTTTAGAGAGTCATCTTGCTTCAATCAAAGGTCACTTGTGATGGAGAAACAAAATTTTAGAATTTAATTTCTTTCAGGTTTTAATAGGACACAGATCAATGACTAACTTAACTTAAAATAAATAAAAGATATTTCGGGTGACAGCTTTGCCAGCAAAATGTTTAAGATGGTGCAAATTTAAGTCACAGCATGTCACAGCAAGTCACAGCCAGCCCTTGAAGGTAAACTATTTCAATGCACTTATATCACATACAATAGATCTTTTTCACGCTTCCGCCATCTTGGATTGAAAACGAGGCTGGACAGGCAAACCAAATTCAAACAAATCTCCAGTTTTCCAAATCTCCAAGTTTCACGGGTTTCTTTTGTACCATTGTTTGTTATCCAGTATAATTTATTCTATTTTTTTTGTATATGTTTGTCGTTTTAGTACTTCATCAACCATTTTCGCACTGAGGAAGGCAAAGGTTTGCCGAAACATGTATGTAAATATAAGTTTGAAGAGTGTTGCGTGTTTTTTAAAAATCTCCAGTTCATATCAACATGGCGCGCGATCATTGTTGTATACGTTTTGCAGTAATGGTAAACGCATACTGTCCACGTCAAACAGGTATCCTTCGCAGTAATTACTATATTCACGATATCAAACCTTTCGTGGAACGTAAGCTTCCTCATTTGCGCATTTTTCAGCAAAATCCAGACTAAAGTTTGGTTGATATTTCAACGACCAAGAAAACTCGACATTCCCATGTGAGCTATCCTTTCTCTGCTATGCCCATCCAGCCTCGTTTTCAATCCAAGAAGGCGGAAGCATGACAAAAGTCTATAGAAGGATAATATGTAAAACTAGATTGTTTAGAATTAATTCCTTCAGTCACAATAACACAAGAATAAAACAAAAAAGATAAGAATGGTGAGCTGACATCAACTTCGTACTTGCAGGTACAGTTAAACGAAATGCATAAAAGAAGAGAAATATCTTGATTATTTATCGGAAAAAGGTTTACAATTTCATCCTTCCCCACACAGCTGCACAAAAAATACATAACACAAAAGGGACCAGACGATCAGTTATCGGTATCCTTTTTTAAAAGCATATTGACACAGATAAGATGCACAAAGAAAGGATGAGCTTAATCTTGAAATTTCAACAAAGTTCACTATTTTCCTTCCAGACACAGTCGCAAATACAATGTTTAAGCAAGAAGGAACAAGTGATCAGTTATTAGCAAAGGAATTGAGATTTCTCGTTATGTGATGGAATTCAAAAACACAATGCTCAAAACAAGACATAACAGACAATCATTGTTCTGCAAAAGGTTTACGATTTGTTTCTGGTAACCTGACACAACGTATAACACGCCAGGAACCTGTGTCCCAGTTCCTTCCAGACAACCTAACACAAATACAACGATATACAACGCAAGTCGCAGCAAAAGGTCTGCAATTTCTTCGTTCCAGACACAGTTCCATAAACATAACATAAAACCTGAGGAAACTGTTCCAATTGTAAGAAACAGTTAATAATTCTTTCCTTCTAGACACAGTCACACAAACCCAACATACAAAACAAGTAGAAACAGATAATAAGAATATTCTTCGGCTTGAATTTCTATGACCTGGTAGCAAAAGTATTGAAACCAAGAAGGTTTCACTTACCTGCACAATATCTCGTTCTGCATATCGTCCCCTTGAGGAAAGCCGGACAACATCTCCATCTAGTTCTTCCATTGCTAGAAACAAGAAAACAACACTACGTATTATCTTGGTTGTAACATGAGAATAATTTTCAGTTCAGCTGCCAGATGTTTGATTTTCAGTTTTAAACTCTTATCTTTAAATACTTGAACTAGGAACAAATTTACAGAGTATGATTGGGAAAAAAATCCGATTCATTGAAAAATTGAGACTAAATTTCGAAAACTCCATTCTGGGGCGAAGATCTCAACGCCGAATTTATAGAAGATCGCGTCTCTAATTGAAATGACTTACCGTCAAACTCTGCTGGTCCTATTCCGACGATGATTATTGAAACCGGAAGGGTTGCAGCCTGAAATACCAAGATAGATAATAGCAATGATGATGATGGTGATGATGATGATGAATGATGATGATGATGATGATGATGGTGGTGATGGTGATTATGAATGATGATGATGATGATTAATGGTGATAACAAAATATTAACAAGAGCCTGTGTTTCTTAGCGCTGATTCTCATAATAGAACAATACTACCAATAACAATAACAACAACAACAACAACAATAAACACAAAAACAATAAAAAAAGAAAAATAATCTTTTGCTTTTTTCACATACATTAACTATTGCCTCCTTAGTTTGGGCCATGTCAGAGATTATTCCGTCAGTTAATATCAGTAACACAAAATACCTAAAAAAAGAATTAAAAACGTAAGCTAAAATTCAAATAAAAAAGAATTGAATACACCTAATCATTAATAAGGTAAATATTTTGAGGATGATAAACAAGACTCCATACAATAACTATTAGTGTAAGAAAGATTTTGAAAACAGGAGAACTAGAAAGTGATAATAAATAATAATACTTTACTCTTATATTGCGCACTCTAGATATAAATGATCGAGTGTGCATTACATCCAGCACTATAAAACTACTATAACCTAATCCATAATATAATTTAAGATCTAATAACTGATAACTAGCTAATTTTCTATAATAAGACAGTATAAAATATGTATGTTGTAACAAAACTTTACAGTAATATATAAATTAATTTCAATTAATAACAGCTTCCTTAAAAAGACGGGTCTTAAGATGGCACTCAAAAATCTCTATGTCTGAAATGGAGCGAATCTCGAGTGGCAATGCATTCCAAAGTTTCGGAGTTGAAAAGATCAGTTAGGCGTAGTGGTCATCATTCGCGCCTCTCACTACTACGACCTGGGATTGAATATTTGGCCCCGCACGTGCACTGAGAATTGTCCATATCAATCTAACTCCGAGGACTTTAATCCGGGTACTCCGGTTTTCCTCCCTCGGCATAACTGACACCAGCTAATTAGATCTAACTGTTTTGAAGGTCATTAAATCGTCAGCTGTGGTCTTTGGAAAAATGGTCGCGAGGGGCTACTGTACGTGTCCTATTCATCGTTTCCTTAGGACATCCTTTGTTACCTATCTTGTATTATCGCTTGGCAATATCCAGCTCTTAATATTGGCTAACAAAATCGTACCTCACGGTTCTTTGCGCCTTTAGGTACAAAGGAAAGTTCTCAGAACGACCATTTTTATCCAAAACATTATGGATTTTAACCACTTTCACATTTATCATCGCTCTACTCCTAGGAAGCCTAGCTTGCGCGAAACCAGAAGGATGTCGGAAAAGGACGGACTAGGACTAGATCAAGTAACAGTCTTTCTTAAGTTAATCGAAAGGGAATAAATTCAAAGAGATGCATACAGGTTGGAGGAGGGGGAACGGGGGGGGGGATTTATGGCCGCACTTACTCTTCCCCTGGTTTCTGTCGAGCTGAAGCAGCTGCCATCCTGTCAAAAAATAGATAACGCGTTTTGTTATATGATAAGCCTGATCCCGTATTTTCGGCCAAAATTTTGATCCCCGATCCCAAGAGTTTTCGAAATTTTGAGCCCTGATCCCAAGAATTCTCGAAATTTTGATCCCTGATTCCATGGCAGTGTTACAATCCCTGATCCCAAACCTGTGATCCCTGATCCCATATACCTCGTTAATATTTCTACGGTAACGAAGTCAAGAAAGTTTCAAATTACTGTGTGCAGATTCTTACCTTGCTATGCCATTTATTACGGGAGCAAAGTTGGTCGGGCCTAGAACCGAATAAGATAACTTGTCCATATCACCAAAAACATAAGATATACATAAAGTGCAAGGATTATAAAACCGAGAAAAGCTTTGGTTATACAGTCTTTTCTCTATAAGGTTATAAGTGCTATCAAAATCAAACCTACAAAAATTAATTAGAAAACTAGTTGACACTCAGCTGCCTGCTTGGAATTATGGTCAGGCCTCTGGCCTGGCGTTTTGTGCACATGAAATGATTAATACATATCAGAGTAGCTTTTATCCAAAAGGTCTTTAGAGAAACTTCATAAATGCAGTATAATAAAGTTAAATATTGAAAAAATTCACAGACAACGGCTGGTATCAAAAACGTCGAACTAGTGCCTTAGCAGCCTCAGCAAAACAAAACACCAAGCAAATAAACTTACCGTAAAGCTGAACTGTTTGTATGCTGTGATAGTAGGCAGCTAATACTCCATCTATTCTTTCACAGAAAGGGTTCTGGGCATTTCCATTCTGAAAGTAGTAATGTATTACTGAGTTTGTGTGTTTTACTTGCAGAAAATGATTTATAGTGGTTCTATGCTGCACTGCTGCCGACTGTAACCGCAGAGCAAAGTAGCATATTTGGTCAGTGCGCTGCCTTCAATGCTGGAGGTCCCCAGTTCATTTCCCAGCAACCCCGATGTCAGCTTGGCGTTTCCTCGGAGCACTGACGGAGGCAGGAGATAAAGGGCGCACTAAAGGCCAAACGTTTATCAGTTTCTAAGGTTACTGTCACGTGTTACGGTCTCTTCACTTTTACCTTTTGCTAGTAGTAACCATGGCAATTAAAACAACAAAAAAAGAGGATATAATTTTTACCTCACTTATGTCAATTTGGAGGTTGTGCTGGCATTTTGAAGTCTTCCATTTCAAGAGCAAGGCAAAAGGAGATTAAAAATTCCATATCCGTAAAAATAATATTATTTATTTGGAAAATGTACTAGAAGCGTTGAACACTTAAAAAGTTGTAAAGTTAACTTGGCCATACTAACCAGCGCAAACTCGTGTGATATGATCCCCATTGGAGGTATCCGTGCACCAAATCCAAATGCCGGAAAAAGCTTGTCGCTGAAAACCAAAACAAACTTTACATGACTGACTCTGTTGGTACCTTTGGAGAGAGCGAACAATACAAAAATACCAACATGGCGTATTTCAACTTTCAGAAAACGTTACAAGGAAAAATGTTGCTTCAAACGTAATAGCATTTCAGAGGACCCAGAATTTAAAAAATTCCAAAGGGTGTGCACACATAGAACTCCTTAGAAGCTCACGTCTTTAGCGCTTTTCCATCACACGGCCACAAGAATTAGAAAGCTGTGTACTGCCCAAATGAACACGGGTGACTGTACTTTCCGAACGTAATGCCGATGCGAAGTCAGAAAAGTGCGGTACTTTCAGTCAACGGTATATAAGATCCGACAATGGCAGGTTCGCTTAGGCCACCAAAATAACAACGTAATTCCTGCTTTAGCAATATACAATTGGAAATTATTTGCTACTTGCGATATCAATGTATTATCTTCCGGTTAGAGTAGTTGTGAGAAGGACAGTTTTCAGCGGTAGGGACTGAGATTCGGACAACCTGTACAAAGGTCATCATCATCAGAATTAAGTGAAGAATAGCGAGTTAGTCGAATACTAGTTCGTGGTAGCCGATTGGTCATTCAAGCCAAAGCTAGTAGAGTGGACTAATTACGAAATTTAGCAAACTACAAAGAAGATTACAATGCTGCTTTGTTTGATGTTCATTGTGCGTTGGCTCGTTAGTCTATTGGCCGTTTGGTCATTTACATCTCAAAACCTTTTGTAATCTGTGCACGGTTCAGGTTATATAACAATGGGGAAAAAGGCAACAAAAACATATAGCAAAGAAAGTCATCGAGTTTCCTAACCAGTCAAATCTACTAAATATGTTCAAGCCAAGGAATAATTTTGGCTCATTCTTTTCCATTAGTTGGTTTTTCAATGTTATACTAATACTTCGTGACATGTGGTGAGAAGAGTTTCTTTCTAGGTTAATAAACCTGAAAATGATTTTATATCGCCGTCTCCCTTTATGAGGTAATTAAAGAACTTACGTGTCATACTGTTCGCAGATGTTACCGACAGACGTCAACGCTTTTACGTACAAGTTTGGTTCGTACGGATTCAAGTAGTGAAGAGATGTTGATGTGCGAGGGTCACCTGGTAAAATTATTAAAGGCTCATAGATCAAATGTTTTTACCAAATAAATAAATGAAATAATGCCTTTTGCAGCAAGAATAACATGGTACAAAATACGCCAAACTGGAAGGCAAAAGAATGTGCCAGACTCGACTGGGAATTGTAAAACAAGCAGAAGTCACACTTTGCTACTGAACTGTGTTTTGTTTGGTGTCTGACACATTCTTTTTCCTTCCAGTTTAACGCATTTTGTACCATGTGATTTCTAGCTTCAAAGGGCCTCTTAGATTTTTATTACTCATTTACTGAAATCTCTAGCCCTGACTTGACATGTGGACTGAAATCGTCAGAAATACTTTTCTCAAGTGGCAACGGTGGTGAAATGTAAGACACGGATCAATAAATAAGGAAACAAACAGAAAAACGGTTTGAGGAAGGAACTGCGCAGTTGAGCGAGAACAAGACAATTAACAGGTCACGTAGTCCCTTTCGAGCATTATCACCAGGTCGATTACGTTTAGGGAGGAAAACCATAGTACCGGATGAAAAACCTCGGAGTCAGATTGAGATCTACAAATCTCAGCTTGATCTCAGGTCATAGAGGTAAGAGGCGCGAGTGCTGGATAACCGCCCAAATTAGCAGCTGTTTGAAGAAATCTAGTTTTTTAAAGTTTGGAACTAGGCTTTACTAAAAAAAGGATATTTTATACCCTCATGAATCAGAAACAATTTCACAGAGAACGAACCTGTAACATTCCTCTCTTGGAATAAGCCTCACCTATACGGTGGTCCCAAAACTACTTAGAGGGATCCCAAACTACTTAGACGAAGAAGTTGAACGTGTACAACTGATGATGAACCGTGACATTTCTAGGCGTATCAGATGATACAGTTGAGAAGCTGAGCGTCAGACGAAAGATCACCACGAAACTTGAACTTAAACGTAATATGCAGACAAACAACATCCATGTCACAAGCTTATATCAACGCAAACTGACCAGCGATACAATCTCTGAACCCGTAATCACACCACACCAATCAAAGACATGTTATACCCGGGGGAATTAGATTTTTTTAAATAACTAGCAAAACGTTTATCTATCGAGTATCATCTTTATTTTGTCACCTTTTATTTGTAGAACCATTCGTATGTTTTATTCTCAAGTTCTGAATGAAAAGAACTATTCGTATGTCTTATTCTCAAGTTGGTCAGTAAAGCTTATTTTTATAATCATTCTCAACAAATGGAGGAGAACTACTAACATTAACAAAGCCAGAGGATATGTATGACGAACAAGGAACATACAACGAATGTCAGTGAGCGCCTACCAGTCATTTCGGTCCAACCATTGCCACGGCATTACAGATTATGGAAGAGAAGGATGTCCAACATTAGCCAAAAATGATCCAAACATTCAAGAGAGCCAATATATTTGGGCCAGGCTGTGAGTAAAGCAGAGAAGAGAGCAGGAAGCTAAGGTACTGCACCAATTCCGTCTGAAACTCGTGTTTATGAGAGAACAAAAAAGGAATAAACACGATCCTTGAAGTGTTTGTAAAAAAAGCACAGTGCAGCACTGAAACTTTAAGGAATTCTGCAGGGAAACGATTTTCTAATTTTATATCATGAAGAACAATATCTTTCACTTACCGTTCGAAGCTGTAAAGTCGACTGCAACAGTAAAATTAATTTGCGTCCTGGGAATCAAAAGACCAGGTTCAATCAATCAAGAACTTTTAAAAGTCAAATCAGTACTTGAGTAAAAAGAAGTTTTCTGCAACTAAATGTGAACCTTTTTACTACTGTAATTTTTCAAATTGACTCGAAAGCGAAACACTGCTGGTAACTGTAAATAATAAATAGAGCTTGCATAGCCGGAATTCTTCACCAATGCACTTTTGAAAATTAGACCACACTACCTGCGCTGTTTTTTTGAGGAGTGATTTGTAACAGTTGTACAGATCAAAGATAATGACGTTGAATATAGTGTAGATTTACAAAAGAAAAGCCAATGATGATGATTATGATGATGATGATGATGGTGATGACCATGATGATGGGGATGATGATGATGATGGTGATGATGATGATGGTGATGATGATGATGGTGGTGATGATGATGGTGATGATGATGATGGTGATGATGATGATGGTGATGATGATGATGATGATGATGATGATGATGGTGATGATACTGATCATAATGACGGTGATGATGCTGATCATAATGACGGTGATGATGCTGCTGCTGATGACAATGATGATGGTGATGAGGATGTTATTGTTTGTATCATAATTGTTGTAATGATAATGTTGATGTTGGTGACGACAGTGATTATAACGATATCATGATAAAGGTGATGGGTAATGATAGTGAAAACAATGACTCCTAAAACAGTAACATTACTAAAAGCCTTACACAACTGCATGGGCATCGGACCGATAATAATATCATGACGTAAACCTCATTCTAGACATTCAATAACTTACCCTCCTCTTATGTAGTCCAAAAACGTAGGCTGCTGTTCAACCTTGCAGTGCATGAGGTGTATCTGAAGTACAAGAAGTTTTTTGCAATCAGCATATCTTTTTTAGAAGGCTTTTAAAAGGAGTAAGAAAAAATGACCTGTTTGAAGAATCTAAGAGACCTTTATTCCTCCGTTGCTTGTAAGGTGTTTTATGTAGGTATCACAGTAACTCAAATTTGAGAACGAAACGACCGATCGCGATCCGTCAGTTACTTACGAAGATTTAAAGTTGGGCTATGTGATTCGCTAAGGAGATAACAAGCCGCCTTAATACCATGCTTAAACAAGAGGCTACATAGTAGCCTTACTCGTGCCGGTTCTTGCAAGTTATAAATAGAATTCATGAAAAATGATAAAGAAAATTGCTGCTACAGAAATATAAAGTACTTTTGCACCTTTTATATTACAGATTATTCAATTTTGTTCACTCCTAGCAAAATACATCAAGTTTCAATGATATTAGAATTTGACACTGCAAGTGAAATTAAAAATATCAAATACAGACCGTCAATATATGCAATAAAGAGAACATGCACGGTCAATATTTCCGTCAACTCACCGAGCATATTTACAAACAGCTACATACGCCACGTTTCTCCCAGAATCTAAATTGATTCGGCTGAATTCTAAAATCCCAGCAAAAACCCAAAGACGGACGGCACAAATGGAATCAAAGCTGTAAGCACTCTTAATCTATGTGCAACTTGAATGGAACCGTTCAGTTCCACAACGCCAGTCTTTAAGACTCTTGGAAAATACTTAAAACTGCATCGAGTCACAGAAATTACTTCTCCCGTTGACACACACGTCCACGCTCTCAGATTAATAAATTAATTTACTTGACATGATGAAAGTTGTAAGGTTCATGTTCTAAAGACATTTAAACCTTAAAATGTTTTCAAAACTTTCTGTTTTGTTGCGTACAACGCTTACTTACATTCCGTCGCCATTTTGAATTTGAAATCAAGTCAAGGTTGAAAACATTCAGAGTGCGCGTGCGCGCAAAACGCGACACAAAAAAAGACAAAAAAATAAAAAAAACGGAGCTCATTCCTTGACTCGTTGCCTACCGGCACGAGTAAAAATAAACTTGAATATCAAAGCTCATCTCACTTTGGTTCCTTTGTTTTCCAGACTGTCACTATCTCAACTCAATCGAAGGTACACTGAGTAAAACCCATGGCTTGCCAAAAGGCAGAGAGAAACTGTACATGACTATGAAAGCGGCTTATCCTAGAATATTTAGATCAAAGAATGTGATAAAAACTGAAGTACTGCGTCGTTGTTTCTACAGAAACAGTTTTACCAGATTCTTATAATTAAGTTTTACACCGTTGAAATAGTACAAGATACTGTCATTTCGGAATGGAGTCCTCGCAACTCCCATGAGATAAAAAAAACGCTTCGCGTTTAATTAGGCCTCTGTGATCTCTGAATCTTTGTCTCTTTAATATTTTTTCTCAAAAATTTCAACTCCTTCGTTTCCTTTCGTTTTTCTATCTTCTTTTCTACTGCAAAGTTTTATTGCAAAAACAAACACAAAAGCCGAGTAGCCGTATTGAGACAACAACGAAGATCTTATAAAACTTAAGACTGATCAAGCTGTAATTAAAACAGACGTCGGAAAAGACTTTAGTAAACGTCGCGTGCGACGCGCCAGGCTTTATTTTGAAACCCCCGATATATACTTACAACGCCCGAATTCTTGTATCCTTTCTTTTTTTGTTGCTTTTTGGGGTTGATAAGCTGAAAAAGTAAAAAAAAAAAGCAAAGTTAATCAACAACTGACAAGATACATTTTTTGTACCCCTAAGACAGCGAATGGTTCATAAGGATTTTTTAACTGCCTTACCTCGAATGTAATACCAGGATTTGCTGTCAATTCTCGCACTGTCGTCGAAAATATTCCAATCAAGTCGTGCCTGTCAAAATTTGGAGCCAAAGTATTTAATATGAGTAAATTGGAAATAGGTCATAAGCTTTGAACCAGTTATTGAGAACATCGTTCTATCATCTTTCTTGATAAGTCAGAATATCTGCCTTTCAACATACCAACATATCTTTGAAATACTGAATAATTTACTTAGGCGGTTAAAAGTTGCGCTACTTCCAAAACAGCGGCCTGGTTGGCGCAGTGGTAAGATCTCTGCCTTCCAACCACAAGGTCCCGAGTTCAAGTCCCGACCCTGCCGAGTGTTGAACATTTGTGTGACCTTCTTTTCCGCCAAAGTTGACTCAGCTTTCCATCCTTACGGCGTCGGTAAAATGAGTACCAGCTTCTGCTGGGGGCTAACCTGCGATGGATTAGTGTCCTGTCCAGGGAGAGTTAATGACTCTCATCCGCTTAACACTACAGAAACAGGAGATGAGGACCGGCTCCAATCGGCTCATGAAAGGATTTAGCTTACTCCCAAAATAGCCTTATGAATAGGATTCTTTATGCGATTATTTATTGTATTACGGCAATAGAACTACCGTCAAACTAAACTTATTATCTGATTATTGTTTTCCAGCTGAGGGCGTGGACGACTTATTTTCTCAGTGCTTTGAAAATTCTTTCAAATTATCTTAAATTATTCATATTCTAGAAATTTATTGTATGTGAATTGAGTACGTCTGCTACTCAATAGTTTTAATATCAATAAAGACTATTATTATTAAATTATTGTTGTTATT
>JAOEJH020002053.1:0-11343 GCA_025448215.2 Palythoa grandis
ATGTAACATGACCTAGTGACAAAACTAGACTAGAAAAGCTTCAAGTATTTATGGCTCCGTTATAAGGTCAAACTGTATATAAAATACACGGCTAAAGTAGCTATATCTACAAGGATTTATCAGGAAAGATATTGTACTAGATAAAGCAAAAACGTTAGGTTATTTATGATACAGAATATAGGAGTTGATCTAAAAACGTGTTGATTATAACTGTGCAGCTTCTGACTTTAGTTAAATATGTGCAAGCACAGAACCGTAAATCGAAACTCTAAACTGCTTGAAAAAGTAAAACCACACTAAACCACACCCTCTGTAATAGTTATTCACAGTATTTAATTCAGGAATTAAATCTAAACTACAAAACTGTAATATGGTAAATCTGCAAAAGAAAACAGACTGATATTTCTCTAAAACACTAAAACACTAGAACTAAGACATCTTAACAAATATACATTATACGCTGTAACATACACAGGATTTTATTACTTGTTACTACGAAGGAAGCCCGAGTGCACGACGTTATGTGTCTTGTTAAGGTTTTAAATTTGCTAAGAGCAAAATAAAGACTAAAGACTTTTCAACGAATTTCTCTTAATTGCAATTTTGGTTTTAATGTCAGCCTTAATTAAGTATGTTCAAAGTAGGCAGTTCATTACTGTACCTACAACTGTAGAAATGTGATGACACAATTGTTAGTGGGTGCGTGTGCTGTCATGCCTGGTTATAAAATGTGTAAGAAACTTTCTCTTCAACAGGCAAAAGTTCTTCTGTTTTTATTCCAAATGTTTCACCTGCTAAGGCTTCGTCAGTGAAAATGATTAACTAAGGTATTGCAACGGTTATGCGGGTTTAAAGACAATTAATTAACATGTCTACTGGGAATACTCTCAAGATAGTAAAATATTTAGTTACAGTCTATTGAGAGTAGTACAAAAAGTTCAATAAATGAGCTCTGAATTAAATTAAATTAAATTAAATGTCCAATGTTCTTCCAATACAGCCATTCATCACGGCAGGTCCAATCTTACTGATTTCAATAGCTTCCACTATTCTCGGGATTGCCATGTTGTTGATGCCGGAGTGCAGAATCTCCCATTCAATACAATTTTCTTTCGTTGGATTGTTTACATGAGTTTTTAAATGATTATAAACTGTTTGAGATCTTACATGTTCTTTTATGCGTGAGCCTATTGTTCTAGCGGTTTCGCCTATATAAATGGAGTTACAGTGTTTACATTTGATTTTGTACACAACAGATTTGATCAGACACTTGCCCTTAGTTTTAGTTAGATCGCACATTTCGCAGTGTTGCGACGGGCGAGAACACTTTGCCCAGAACAATAATATGTTTGTATTGATATTTTGCTCAACAACAGTGAAATCCATCTAAAAAATTTAAGAACCTTCTATGAACCTAATTAGCCTTGATTATCAGTAAATACCCTAAAATATAAGAACCTGTTTAGCCTGACCTTGAAAAATCTAGGTTCTTACATGTGCATTTTTAACATATTTTGAAGTTCTGAACTTCATTGTGGCTAAATTTCTACAAGTTTCTGCTGCTTCAGTCTTAATTAAAAATAGTTTTGAAAACAAAAGGTGTTTAAAACTTACAGTACTAACCCAGGAAGAAACATTTGTTACCTTATTCTCACTAAATTTCGCGATTTTCACGATTTTGAAAAAATCGCGAAATTTAATACTGGCGAAATATAGGGCACGCGAAGATTAATTAAAATCGTAAAATTTAATGCTATATAATATCTATACGTGTATCTGTACCAGCAAACATGACGCACTTCTTTCAGCCCTCTAGATCTCACCTTGAACAGTGAAGCAACACGCTTCATGACAAAGAGATTTACTAAATGGTATGCCGAAGAAGTTCAAACTCAAGTGGAACGTGGAGTCCGAACTGAAGATATAGTTAATTTAAGGTTTACAGTAATCAAGCCATTGCATGCTACCACCTCTCAAGCCGTGTGGGAAGTTCCCATATCGCCAAAGGCTGGCAGAAGGCTGGCATTAGTGCCGTTGTGAGCGAAATGAAGGGTTCCCACCAGAGGATCGGTTCAGCGACTAAGAAGTATAAAATGGACCTCCATAAAATGTCGGACAGAACATGATAAGAACGAAGTTTATCAGAGTGTAAATATAGATGTACCTATTGGGTATTTACACTGTGGAATACCGTACCTTATGCTTTGTTATGTCTGCTATTGTTTACGATGACGATCATATTAATATTGTTGTTACAGTTCTGAGGTGAAAGCAACATATTAAAGAACAGGAAAAAATCGCAAAGTTTAATACACTTCAATTCAAATTTCCTCTCCAAATCCTGAAATTTAATACTTGCGAAATATGGCGCTTGAATAAGGTATGTAAAAAGTCGAACTAAATAATATCATAATATATGGCAAGTGAAATTACTTTTTTGAGCAAGTAAATTTCTCAAGATACTAATCCAAAAGGCAAATACAATTCAAAGTTAAATGTGCACTCTGCTATAATGTTACAACTGACCCTGTAACTTAAGTATTGTTAATGATTTATTGAAATTACAATAAATCACGATTATTATCTTAACAGCTACAACTCACTTTTAGGAAGATTCCAATGTTATTGATCTTTTTCTTTGCTGGTGTCAACAGAGTTGCAGCAGAACTCTGAGAATCAAAGAATACTGTGCATTACCATTAAACCTTTAAAAAATAAAGCTGAGCAACAAACTCAAGGATTTTTAAGGTCTTATATAATTAACTAGTTCTTGGTGGACCTTATAATGTACAGTATACATCAACACTGACAGTCAATGGAGAGCTTTACAAAATGTACTGGATACCAGACAGGCATGCAACACTTGACACAACAATAGTCAATTAAGATTTAATAGTTCTTAATACTGCTGTAAATAGTCGATTAATACTATTAGTCGACAAATAGATGTTCTTTATGCCTGGCCTTCCCATAATTGTCTGTGAAACATTCCACGGGGTCGGTAAAATGAGTAGCAGCTTCTGCTGGGGGCTAACCTGCGACGGATTAACCGGAGATAAGCGCCGGCTCCAATGGGCCAATTAGGCTCGTAAAAGGATTTAGCTTTTTAGTGGTTAGCACAGTGGTGAGATCTCTGCCTCTCAGCCACAAGGTCCCAGGTTCAAACCCCGACTCTGCCAAGCATTGAATATTTGTGCAACCTTCTTTCTGCCACAGTTGCCTCAGCTTTCCATCCATACAGGATTGGTAAATGAGTACCAGCTTCTGCTGGGGGCTAGCCTGCAACAGATTAGTGTTCCGTTCAGGGGGATTCAATGATTCTCATTTGCTTAACACTAAAGAAACTGGAGATAAGCATTGGTTCCACCTGGCCACTTACACTGGTAAAAGGATTTAGCTTAGACAGAATAGAATGTCAGTGGGAAATTTTTAAGGGAAACTTTGTTTTTTCAAGCGAGTCATTTGAATATTACTTGAGAAATTATTTTACTGGCAAGTCCGAGTTATCTTTTTCAATTAAAGTGCATTAATTGATTGATTGATTGATTGATTGATTAGCCCACTTGGACTGGAAGATAAACTATTTCAGTAGTAATGCAGAACTTTAGAGGTCTAAGGCCAGCAACCACCATTAAGATCAAAACTGTGTGAGCCGCCTACAGTTCACAACAGTATTTGTCTACTCATTCACCCCTTGCACTAAAGCTTTACCTCATTCACTTGTACTGTGTCTCCCACAAACAAAGCGTATTCCTTCGTTTTGCCACTGTCTAATTTTGTTGTCAATCCTGATAAGCCAACACTGACATTAAATACCATGCCTAGAAAAAAATATATATAATTTTTTACATTCCTGAGTTGGAAAAAAAGAAAAGATGACTTGGCCAATTGTTGTTAGTAACACAAGTAACATGTCATTATACTGTAATAAAATATGTTACTCTGGATTAAAAATTTGATGTTATGATTAAGAAATTTTTTCTAAAATAAAAGGCCGATGTTTCGGCTGAAGCACCAGCCTTCCTCAGGGGTAAAACGTGAGCAAGAAACCATTCCAACTATTCCAACCATTCCAGTGTGTTCCATTGGAACAGTTTCTTGTTCACTTTACCCTTGAGGAAGGCTGGTGCTTCAGCCGAAACGTCAGGTTTTTATTTTAGAACAAATTTCTTAACCATAGCATCAACTTTTTAATCCAGAAAACATATTCAACTACTATGCACCTACTTGGATGGACAAAAAGTTTTAATGTCATTGTAATGTTAATCCTATTTTTTGACGTACCTTTCCTTGCTACCTGGGAATTCTTTGCACTAATCAAAAGTGATCCCTCTCTAAACTCAATTCCCATGGCAAATCTAGAAAAATAATTATCAATAGTTGTTCTTAATAACTAATTGATAACAACAGAAATATCTATAACATAAATAAATAATATTTATCATTATTATTATAATAACACAATGGCATAACAGGATCAAGTTAAAAAATATAGTTGATGGGGTTGAAACAATAACTTATGAACTAAACTCTTTGTATATCTAAGTGGGGATTCCAACAGGATCTCCAAAATCCCAGTCTTGGGAACTGAAATCAGCTAAAAAAAATTGTTCCCTTTTTGTTTAGTTTAATCCCATTATTTCACAATCCAGTATATCATAAAATCATTACAGTTTAAATATGTTGGAAGGCTGCAGTAAAATAACCAGGTTCTTGATGACTGAGTTAAACAAACAACAAAAATTAATTAGTGTGGGCAGGTTATTTTACCATTCAGGGGTTTTCCACACATCAGATGGAAGCTGTTTATACAGCAGTTGTTCTTTTGTAGCTGGAACTGGTCCCTTGTTTCTTACTTACTTCCAATTGTTTAGTTTACATATTGTATTACCCAATGGAATGCTTCAGTTGCTCAGCTGTCAATCACAGAGACTATGTGATCACGTTTTAGCTTTTCTTTGCCTCTGGGTTTATTTTTTCCCCGCCTTTGCAGTTCATTATTAGTGCTTTATTTTCATTTGTCAAGCTCAGTATTTCAATGCCCCTAAAGTGCTTTGGCTGGTGATTACATACTGCTTGTTAGATACAATCATTTTGTCTTTTTGCTTGAGTGCTCAAGTCAGGCATCGAGATTTAAGTTGATTCATTTTCAATTTACAATCAAGAGAGGTTAGTCGGAACAAATAGATGCTTATATTTTACAATTATATATTGTTTCCTACTTTGCTATAGATTATCAGTGCAGAGATTTATTGATAAAAGGAAAAAGTGGTATCTGTGAATTAGAGTCATTGCTAAAAATTCAGCACGTAGCAGTGTATTTATAGTTCTACAGAATGCTGCACTGTTCATTGTGTGAACTTGTCGAGTCCTTTATTTTCTGTTAGAAATCTAGGTTATTAATGAGTGCCATTACTTAAAGGTGAACTCTACTTTTTTTATAATGTATTCTTGTATTAATGTTTACAGTACACTTAACTTGTGAGGAAAGTTTCTTTGCCATATCTTCCACCACAGCTGAAAAATAATTCTTAAAACCAGTGATAAATACAGTAGCTGGCTTGGACGCCACCATCTTGGAAGCTTGTGACCTCATTGCATGACTGGTATTTTGTACACTGACTAGTGTGTTTGTTGTAAGTATTTAGCTTCTTCATGCAGGGTTCTCCAGATAGAGTTTGAGATTGCAAAAATGAGTTTCTCTTCCAATATCACTTCAAGTGTCAGTATTATGTCAGTGTCTGCAACAGCGGTCACGCAATGATGTCACAAGCTTCCAAGATGGCGGCGTCCAGGCCAGCTATTTATCGCTGCTTCAAGAATTATTTCTTGGTTGTGGTGCAAGATATGGCAAAGAAACTTTCCACAAAAGTTAAGTGCACTGAGAATGTTAATACAAGAATACGTCGTAAAAAATAGTTCCCCTTTAAGTACCTGTAATGTCCTGTATTAATGATATATTTTTATTTTTAGTTCTCGCTGTGCTTGCTTGTGCCACAAGACCTGTAAACCTTAACACATTGCATTGTTTTGATTGTAGTTTATCTTGTGTTATTTGCTCTTGTCACCCCTGTTTTGTTTGGGTACGAATAAACCTTAGGATTTATCAACACATTGCAATTGCTGGTTTATATTTCAAATCCAAGCAGCATTGATCGCTCGTGAAACTCAAAACCTTTACTTGCTCACACTAGAAACTCTGTAAACTAAATATACAGTTAAAAAAACACTATACAGTAAACTTCTGAAGAAAAACAGCTGCAGTAGCACTTGTTTGTTAATATTAAGACCTTGTTGTTAATTAAGAAATAAAACTTTATAATATTATTTATGTGCAAGAGTAATACACATTTTTTATATATATATATTTGTAGAAAATTGTTTTCTTTCCAAAGACGTTTTATATCTTGGGGACAAACAGAAACAATTTACGTCTAAAAATTTGTGTGAAATGCCACTTGTTTTGATCAAGTGGAACCCCTGTATCTGAGTGTCATAATCAACAAAGGTGCTACAAAAATTATAACAACCACAATAATAATCAAAGCCCTTTGGCAAAAAAATGAGATGCAGACTGCGTGCGAAACATGAGCATTCCATTTCAAGCGTGCAAAACTTTAGCAGTGCATGTTTGGTAAAGTTTTGATATTTTAAATGCTGAAGTTACAAAACATTGACCCGTTTTGTTTGTCTGTAGTGATTTAAAACTGAAAAACTTCATCAATTGCAAATAACAGTTTTGTTATTCAGGGCTCGACAAAAACTTGAATTCCAACTTGCCCTTTGGGCTTGCCCTAGCCAACTTCCCACTTGCCCGAAAAAATTCAAGGTAATTAATAATTCACGGGCCTCTCACGAAAAGAATGATTTAATGATACTTTTCTTCCTTATGTTCAACGTTTCTCTAACAGTAACTGTATAAACATGGTAAATAATTCCTTGCTTTTTCCTTACGAAAACAGTTGGAATTTTTAACTGGCTAAATAGAAGTGTTTTCACTGTACCTCCAGCCTTTCCTGACTTTTAATATCAAGGTAGAAGTATCAGTTTTGGCACATAGCAATGACAAATTGATTATGTATTAGTGTTCAGTTGTCGTACAGGCATCATTATTTTTTCAGTTGCATTTTGCTGGTTGATGTGTCTCCCACTAAGGTTTCTTTACCCTGGATTACAAGATTTGTGAAACGACACATACGCAAGTGGGACAGATTGTACAAAAAAGCCAAATGGAGTGAAAATAACAAATGCCCACCTGCTTCGTTAGATTACCGCTCCCAAAAGAACAAAGTGGTGAAACTGTTAAAGTCAGCCCATAATAGTTATCTTGACAGCGTGATCGGGAAGAGTCTACAGGATAACCCCAAGAGATTCTGGAGTTATGTCAAATGTGCCCGTACTGAGAACATTGGCGTTCCAATACTGCGCCAAGGAGAATCCCTATTTATATCAGAAAAGGTCAAGGCAGACGCCCTGAACAAGTATTTCGAAAGTGTCTTCACCAAGGATGATGGAGTGCTTCCTGACCCTTCACCCACTGCTTCCACTCATCTTAGCCCCTTGGGAGATATTGTATTCTCCCAGACTGGAGTCCTGAAGCTTTTTGCCAACCTAAATCAATCTAAGTCTGCTGGCCCTGATGGTATATCAGCCTGCTGCGTACGGGAATTATCTACTGAGATTTCTGGTATGCTCACCTTCATTTTTCAACAGAGCTTTAACACAGGCTCAATTGCTCAATTGCTATGGTTGTCCCTGTGCACAAAAAGTCGAATAAGGACAACCCAGTAAACTACCGTCCGATCTAGCTGACATGTCTATGCCACAAAACTATTGAACATATTGTCTTAAGCCACCTGAATGAACATTTGTCAAAAACCAACATCCTGTCTTCCCTGCAGCATGGTTTCCGTGCTCGTCTTTCATGTGAAACTCAGTTAGAGTTGACCTTTCACGACTGGGCCAACATCTTGAACCAGCGTGGCCAATAGATACCCTATTTCTAGATTTTAGCAAGGCATTCGATAAAGTGTCACATGAAAAGCTGCAATAGAAGATCTGCCAGTATGGAATTAATGGGACGACTCATGCCTGGATCTCAGCATTTCTAAAGAACTCTTCTTTTGTGTCAGTCACTTCAGGCATACCACAGGGCTCCGTCCAAGGACCCACCCTCTTGTTATTTATCAACAACATCGTAGGAACCCTGAATTCCCTGCTACGTCTCTTTGCTGATGATACAGTTCTGTACCGGGCCATTAAATCTCCAACTGACCACCAAGTATTATAAGAGGACTTGCTTAAACTGACTGACTGGGCATCCCGCTGGCAGATGAAATTAAATACATCTACAGTAAATGTCATCTGCTCCGCATAACAAACAAACGTAAACCGTCTGAACACACTTACTCCACATTATCCGAACAGCTCTCGGAAGTGCCCCAGTGTGACTACATTGGAATAAGATGCTCCAAAAACCTTTGCTTTGGGGATCACTGTAGAAATATAGCTTCCAAAGCAAGCAAATCTCTCGGCCTAAATCGGAGATGCTTAAAGCCTTGCAGCAAAGATGTCAAGGAGAGAGTGCATGTGTTACTTGTGAGACCCTCACTCGAGTATGCTTCCACTGCTTGGAGTCCATATACCGAAAGATTGGACCAATTTCAGAAAAATGCTGCTCGTTTTGTCTGTTGCGATTACAAATCTACCACTAGCACAACTGGCCCAATTAAGGGACTGGGTTGGGATACCTTAAAAAATAGACGTCTTCTTAATCAGTCAGCTCTCTTTTACAAGTTTCACAATAACATTGTAAATTGTAATCTTCCTGCTGAAATCACCCACTCCAGCTACGTTAGGACTACTAGACGGCACAAGGAATGTTATCAGCAACTACAATCTAATATTCAGTGTCTTACATACTCTTTTTTCCAAGAACTATTAGACTCTGGAACTCTCTTCCTCCAGATGTTGTGTCTTCTGACACTATAAATTCCTTTAAACAGTCCACCACGCCAGCCATAAGATCGGCGAAGGTACCAAGCCACCTTTGCAGGCTTTAAGCAAACTTCTGACAACCCCCTCAATATTAGAGTTAATCTAAATGAGAGTATCTATTCTAAGTTCTAAATGTGAAGCCCTTAGAATAGTCTATCTTTCTCATACTAGTCATGTTGTTGCTTGCGAGCTTAGCTCGATTGAGCGATTTTGTATGGATGGCCAGCCGTCTTGACTTCATACGACTGTGGCGACTTGGTGACTAACGTCAATGCCGGTGTTCTGTTCCTTTTTTACAAACTGCAAAATATGCAAAGTTTCTTCCATTTTAACACCTTTCTTTTGGAACTCAAGACCAAATGAATTAAATGAACAATAGAAAATAAGGAAATATATACTTGCCTTTGGTTTGCAAAAGAAAAACAACAGTATCAAAGAAAGCATCCCAGTGACGCAGCTGGAACCAACTTTGTGACGATAGCTAGAAGACATTCAATTCATTGGCCAAAATATACAAAAAACTTTCTGGTCTTACTGGCTTTCTCTCTTTGGAAATTTTTTTTCTAGCGAGCAAAAAACGATTAAATGCACCCGGCGAGGATTGAACTCAGGACGTGTACAGCCAAGCGTAGCATCACATACAACACTACTTTCTTGCCACGCTTTGTTGTAAACTTCTTTTTATAACAAATTATTAAGTAAAGCATTATTGTTTTACTTATTATTTTTGATATAATTTAGCTCTTTGACTGCAACATAACACAGACAAAAGATTATAAAGAATTCGGTATTCAATAATCAGTACATTAAACAAGCACCCTTTGATTTGGGTTTAGACCGCAACCAGTAGCAGAGCTCAGAAACATGTCGAACGCATTTCACTAATCTATGATTACTTCTAGTTCTAACACATAATGCTGGATCATGGTTGTTGTTGCTGGACCTTTACTGGACATTTAAGTTATATTAACTCGATTTTGTACAAACTTAACTTTTCTTTTGTAGTGCAATTAAGAGCAGAGTGTGTTATGCAGCGTCAAAAAAACAATAAATAAATAAATAACTAAAATAACATCAAGAAAAAAGCTTCGCAAAAATGCATAAAACATCTGCTAATAGGTAACTGATTTTTGCCTTTCAATTGAAAAACTGTTTTAAGCGATTGCATGGCTAAAAAAGCGATAGACATTTTTCACAGTTTAAACGTCAATACTAAAACAGACGTTGCCATTTA
Source organism: Palythoa grandis (assembly GCA_025448215.2). Lineage (NCBI taxonomy): Eukaryota > Metazoa > Cnidaria > Anthozoa > Zoantharia > Sphenopidae > Palythoa > Palythoa grandis. Next base: position 10,232 of record JAOEJH020002053.1, read on the forward strand.
GTTAGCAAAGGATTTTGGCCAGGCAAGTGACCATGAAAAGTTAATTGCCCGAGCTCAAAATATACTTGTCCCGGACGACCGGACGGGGGTTTTTTCGAGCCCCATTATTCCAAAAGACTATGAATAGTGATTATGTGATGACACTGATAAAAAGAAAGAAACATTATATGAGCTAGGACTCACTTTATAACTATTTTTTGTGTGTTTTCAACTTTTAAAAAAGGGCAACCCGAAAATCAAAAAACGGCAAGCTAAAATATTTTTTTTGATTGCCAAAAGAAATTTTGGTGGCACTCCAAAATTTTTTCCTTTTTCATGCCCTCAAGCAGTACAACAATTCTCAGTTTTCTTGTGCAGCCTACGTCATGGTTCGTAGTGATTACAATGATCACAAAATTCCAGGAGATTTCCAAGATTTTTCCAGGGTAGGTGGAGCAGTTTTCCAGGACCCAAATCTTACTTTTTTTCTTAATGAAATCAAAGAAAATCACTTTTTGCTATTTTAATGACATAAAAAAAATGCGAATCTGAATCTAGGCAAGCTGTATGTTGTCAAGCACAAAAGTAGTCTCCACAAAATTCCAGGAGTACAAAGAAAATTGTACTTTTCCAGGAGTTTTCCAGGGCCCTGGAAATGAATTTTCAATTTCCAGGATTTTCCCAGGAATTCCAGGAGTAGTGCGAACCCTGCTATGTGATATTGTACCAAAAGTAATGCACCAGTACTTACCCAATATTTTTTACAAAATTTTCCTTAAGTTCTGGTTTTGCCTTTGCAACATGCCCTAAAGTAGCACTGTATACATCACAAAGCTTGACACCTGTTATCAACAGAGGTTTATATTAACAATAAAAGACGCAAGATTGACCACTATAATAATATGTATAATAATACTGTAAGTTATGTAGTCTTCTGCCTATTGTAAAAGAAACAAGCAAGTCATGTGATGCAGTACAATAAAAGTTAGCAATTATTTTGAGTCCTTAAAACAACTGTTTTAATATTTATTAATCATCATTAATTATTTTTGTTATTTTCATTGTAATATTGTTGATCAGCATTATGTAAAAACCTTTTATTTTCATTAACATTCTAGTCCATTTTTATAAAG
>JAOEJH020002158.1:0-17586 GCA_025448215.2 Palythoa grandis
TGTCTTCCCTGTCAAGCGGTTGGACCGCCCAACAAACCGCCTCCTTTGCAAATGTCTGAAATGCCCAGCTGTCCCTGGCAAATTGTCAATACCGACCTTCTAGGCCCCCTACCGACAGGCGAAATACTACTAGTGGTTATCGATCAACACTCTCGTTTTCTTGAAGAAGACACATAAAACCTTATTGGCCCCAGGCCAATTGAGAAGCTGAGCGTTTTGTGAAACCATTGCTGAAAGCTATCCAGGCAGCCCATGCAAAAAACAGAAATTGGTGAAGGGAGCTTCAGAAGTTTCTCTTGAATTTCAGAGCTACACCTCATTTAGATATTGCAGATGAAGAGCCATTATTGATGGATATACTGTAATAAAGTCATTATTATTGTTATTATTATTATTATTATTATTATTATTATTATACAGCTACTGGTGTTTCACCAGCAGAACTGTTGCACAATCGCAAGATCAAAAGTAAACTTCCATCCCTGACAGAAAATGATAATGTTTCTGCCCCAAGATCAGCAGCACCGCAGCAAGACAAAAAGAGAAAGAAGCAAATGAAAGAATATGCAGACAAAAGAAGAAATGCAAAACCACTAAGTGTGAACATACATGTTCAGTACTCATGAACTGAGTCGATTCGACTAAGGTGGTTGACGGATCGTCTCACCAAAAGTCGATTCGTGAGTGATTCCTCGTTCTTAAAATATAAACATAACGAATTCAAAAAAATTTGTAAGTGTCTCACGGATCGACTAGAGCGATAGACGGTTCGACTAAAGGGCAGTAGATCCGTGACGATTCGAGTCGAATCGTCAACATTTCCACCCCCTCCTCTCGACGCCACGAATCGACTTATAGTGGGACGATCCCTCAGCCACCTAAGTCGAATCGACTCAGTTCGTGAGTACTGGACAACCCTCAGTGTGAAAGTCGGAGACTCTGTACTCGTGAAACAGCAGCGACGTAACAACTTCTCATCTAAGTTTTGTATTGATCCATACATTGTTACTGGAGTTAAAGGGACGATGATAACAGCGGAAAGGAATGGACACAGTGACAAGGAACGTTTCATTCTTTAAACTTGTTCCTTCTGTACCCTGGCCAGAAGAAATTGATGTTGGTGAGGATGATGATGACTCATATCCAGTAGTTGTATAGTGACGATCATGGCGCAAAAATCCAATCACCGCATAATTAACGTAAATTTACGTTAAAAAAAATCTCTATGTTATCGATCCTCGCACAAACCGGAAAATGGGCTTAAAGAGGTAAAACCATCATGGTATAAGATGGATCGTAAGATTGTAAAAGAACTGAAAGCTATCGCTAAAGAGCGAGGTATCAAAAGATATTCTCGAATGCGTAAAGCAGAACTCGTTGAAGCCTTGAGTGTTAACGGAAGGGATGACTCAGGGCCTCAACCTTTGAATATTCTTTATGAGGCGATGCTACCTAATCCAATAGAAATTGAGATTATATATGATAAGGGAGACGAGCATCAACCTTTGAATATTCTTTATGAGGCGATGCTACCTAATCCAATAGAAATTGAGACTATATACGATAAGGAAGACGACCCTCAACCTTCGAATATTCCTGATGAGGTGTTGCTACCTAATCCAATAGAAATTGAGACTATATATGATAAGGAAGACGAGCCTCAACCTTCGAATATTCCTGATGAGGTGTTGCTACCTAATCCAATAGAAATTGAGACTGTATATGATAAGGAAGACAAGCCTCAACCTTCGAATATTCCTGATGAGGTGATACCTAGGAAGTGTCCTCATAACAAGCGAAAAACACGTTGTAAATTATGTGGTGGTGGTTCTATTTGTGAACACAATCGAGATAGATATATGTGTAGAGACTGTTGGGGTAAAGGAATATGTATTCATGGAAGACAGAGATGGTCTTGCAAAGATTGTGGAGGCTCTCAAATATGTGAACACAAAAAACAGAAGGCACATTGTAAAGAGTGTCGTCGTATGACAAAGTGAGTGATCCACGAGTTTTGTAACGCAAACCGCGTTACAAAGTTTCTGATTTTGGTATAAGCTATTGAAATAGGAACCAGGATAAGGAGCGACTGTTTTGTAATAGCCACGATTAGAAAGATATATATAGACATTACCCAAACCATGGTTTATCCCACCATGAAAACGAAAGTCTGAACTTTGGTGAATACCGAACTCATTACACAGTCGATTATACGATGGGACGTCGTATATGTTCTGTTTTTGGTTAAAGGCCGTGTCGTTGGGTAAAGCAACTGAACTTTGTATTCCACCCAACTCAAATAGGGTCCTTCTGATTGTAAAGTAAACATGAAACCAAAGGAAGGACCTCACCTGCTTTGGTAAATCTAATTCAGTGTCAGTCATGTCATGTATTCCGTCTTTCATCTTGTCTTGAAACAACAAACGAGAGCTAACCCCACAACCGGTTGCTGCACACCACACTGCAAAGTTTAGTTGTTGTGGCCAATAATTCATGTTAGGTGAATCTAACCATCTCCTTGATTCTTTAGCATTGCGATGAGTTATCTCTGTTTCCGTGAATATATCGCGGAATTCTATTTTGAAAGAATCTGTCGGCGTGATGAAGATCTCATGATTGCAGAAATCAAAACTGCGTGGCTTATCGGTAAAATCAATAGCCGGAACTATCAATTTCGGTTTGGCGTTCAAGGTCAACTCCAGTGGAAAACCCACAGGAAGTCCCAACGCCTTTTTCATCTCTTCGGAGAAGTAGATGCTGGGTCTTAACTTATCTCCATCGAAAACTTCTATCTCCTCACCATCCTTGGCTAGATAAAGAACATTTGGTTTTTTGGTATACCAGTCGTTTTCCTGTTTGAATTTAGACTAGTCGGCATTGGGATATCGCTCTTGAAATCGCTTCCACACACCGTTCATTCTTATATGTTTTATATAAGAATTATATTTTTTTTAAGTCATACAAAGTCGGGGTTATATGGGTGAGGGTTGGCATCAGGTACAACCTCGAATGACTCGTTCCTTGTTAAAACCACGAAGCAGTTACAACTTGTTTTGAGACTGTGGGTCCCTCCCCAGCCTGAGTTAGTTTTCCCAATATCTCCGCACGAATTTGTCTTTCCATTTTTTTAAAGTCTGCCGGTGGAGCCTGCTGTTAATCACTTCGATACTTCTGCCTGATCGCTCTCTTCATGTCATGGTATTTTTCGAACTCAGATTTCACAAGGAGAAATTGTTCATGGCTTATTTTGTTGTCTTTGAGTGCCTGTGATACAATGTCCTTCATCGTGTTTATTTTTGCTTGACATACTGAGACAGTCTTTTCATGCTTGCTTACATTTTTAGAGATAATCTTTGCTAAACTAGCAGTTATTAGACTGACCAAGGCGCAAACACCACCTATAGCACCTAAACTAACCGCTACAGGAAGCCCGACACCGGTGAGTCCTGTGCCCAGACCACCTCCGCTGAAAATGACTGACATGGTTCCACTACCGGTGGAGATATTCAGCAAAATACTCCTTGCACGCTTATATTTTTTATAGATATTTTCACGATGTTGAAGGTCTTTTCCGAGATAGGATAGCCAATCTGAAGACTGTTGCAGTCTGAAGTTGTCCCCTCTTTGAGCAACTTCACTGGAGCGCGGTAACTGAGGGTATATTTCTGTGTAGCTTTCCATGTTTTTATTAAAAACGATCATGAGACTTTTAAGTTAATTAGAAATGAGTTTGTACCGAATGTTGGCTCGCTTCCATCGATGTTTAGAATGGACAGGTCAAAATGATTGAGAGATGAAGAGTAAAATTCATTCACACGCAATGATGGGTAATTTTTTGAAGGCACAACCGCTAAAAGATTGGATGGAGTTAGTCTCGCAGTGTCTACCTCATCCGCAGCTCCTTTCTATGATGTCACAATATAGCATGAAGCGTGAAGTGTTTTTCCAGATTAGGGGGTAATGCTTGTGAGCTGTGAGAATTTTTGGTACCCCAAGTTTTGTGTGAAGCTCTTTGGTGAGTTTGGCATTGATTCTTGATGTGATCAACCAATCTCCATCAACATTTACTATGCCGACGCCTTTGTTCACTCTACTAAGCAAACGTTGTAGATCCTCAATGGTATAACATCCTTCACTAATATCAATCTCTTCATCGCCAATGACTTTCTGAGGTTCACTGAATTCTACAGAAGCGCTTTGCACATCAAGAAAGTTGAGGACTTGTTTCTCTCTTACACCAACCAGCGTCGGTTTGAGATGAACTCTTGTTTTGGGTTCACTGATGGTCAAAGTGATTAGTTTAGACATTCTTTATTTTTTTAGTTTCACTTCTTTTTAAATTGCTCAATAGCGTAAACAACAACAGCAACGATCAATAACCAAGCATTTTTGGCTAGAAATCCAATAGCCTCACCCGCTGTCTTGAAGATGAAACTGGCGATTGCACCGACCATTCTGGGTAGTATTTCTCCTAATTTTTTGCCGATAGCTTTCAAACCGTTACCAACACCATTTCCTAATGTAGTTAATCCACTCTTCAGATTAGCTACAATTACACCGATGACAACGCCTACAGCTGTTAATACAGCAAATGCTGTGAAGCCATATTTCTTAAAGATCGCTTTAATCTTGTCTCTGAGTGACGTGTTGTTCTATTCCTTCGTTTTCCCTTTCTAACCTATCTATTTCACTCCTTTCTTCGTCAATATTACGATCGATGTTTTCCCGTTGGTTTTCAGTAGCTAATTCACGTGTAGTAAAACTACGTGTGGACTCCAGCTCTCTAACTTTTTCGTTACGCCTCGATATCTCATCTTCGTTAACTTTAATGATTTCTTCAGCAGGAGGACCAAGAATGCTGGTTATCTTTTTCGGTAACTTATTGTTGAGTTCACCGTCTGGTTTGAACAAAGGATAGCTCTTCCCACGTAGACTTTTTAGCTTCACAACCACTCTGTCATAATCATCTACAGAAGCTGTAAATGAAGAGTTGGCAGGATCGACTCTAGGAAATTTACTTTTGATCCTATCCCAAGCATCATCACGTCGGCCTTCACGTTGTATTAAAGAAGAATGTTCATCTAAACCTTCTATGAATGAGGTATCTACATGTGTCCGAGTGTCCTCCGAACCGCGTCGAGAAGAGGTAGAGGTCATATGAATTAATTCATCTCCTTCATCACCGCCTGTAGTAGGCTCAAAAGGATTAGTTTTGTCATCTATCAAAGGCTCTCTATCATCCATCGTTTCTATAATTGTTATTAATTATAGAAGACTTTAAGTGATCATAGTTAGAGCCATCTACTAGCGATGTAACCTAGGGCCAACATTCCCCCTCCTACATAGACCATCTCACCCATCTTTTGATTGTTTGATGGTCTGTAATAATCTGAAAACTGTGGTGGTTCACCCACCCCTTCATTGGGGTGGAATTTGTTGTACAGTTTCAGAGCTTCATCAGTATTTGCGAAGTTCTGGGAAGCGATCGCCTTGTTACGTCTATTCTCTTCTTCCCAATCAAGAAACTTCTGTCTTTTTTCTTGATATACGGCATAATCTTTTTGGTATTGCTCCAAGGCTTTGTCATGCCTTTCTTTCTCAAACAACGCATCTTTTGAGTCGTCGCCGGATAGATATTTTGCGAGTTAGGACCCACCAACAAATGTGGTGGCATTAAGTATTGCTCCGCCTACCATCATTGCTATAGTCGCCATTCTTGACGACTAAGTGACTGCTTTTTTAAAGTGCTTTCGGTAAAACTTTCTGGTCTTCCAGATATGTTTTCAACGCCATAGAACCAGCAAAACGACGGTGAATTTTGCATAATTCATACGTTTGAACTAGGATCGCCTAGAAAGTTTTCTTTCAGCATCTTCTTGGCAACATAACCAACTCCTGCAGAGATTACAACAAGAACAGCGGAATCTGTTACAGTTTTAACAATTTGCTCTTTTCACTCGACATATTTTTAATCAAAAGATTTCTTCTTTTAAAGTTGTTTTGCGAGTTACTGCATTCCTATTTTCGAACGTGGTAGAGGAATCTTTGAGGTTCTTGGTTCTGGTGATGAGTCCTTAGTATCACCTTGTGTGTGAGCCTGTGTATCACCTTGTGTAACACGAGAACTGTTTATCATATCATAAGTTTTTACTAAAGGATGAGTTCTTTGCGAGTATTGTAGGAATAGATTTACAGCTGTAAGTCCTATCCCAACCACAGCGATGACAGTTGAGAAAGATAGCTTTGGAAAACAACCTACTTCTCGCTCATCACTAGGCTCCTTATCATCACTCACCTCTGCACGTTCTATTTCTCTTTTAAGAGCTTCTTTAGCTCTTTTGTTATAGTCTGCAAGTTTCTTGCCAGCTGAAACTTTTTTAGGATCTTTCTCCTTTTTGGAGACTTGCTCCGCATTTGGTTCTTGGTGATTTGCTCAGTAGCTTGCTCAGACATATTTTATTTTATCGATAGAAAGTCTTTAAATTAGTAGACTTCTTAGGATTGCTCAAGAGCCTGCTCAGTAGTGTTGGTAGTGTGCTCATACCTCTCTACTTTAATGTGCTTAGCGACTTGAAACAGAGCGCTAGCAAGTGCTACCATTCGACCTCCTTTCAATACCAAGAGACCTGCAAAGTTTGAAAGTTCACGCTTCACCAACTCGTCATTTTGCAAATCTTTGCAAAGTTGATCTGAATCATCTATAGGAACTATGTAGGAGATGGCTTGAGTGGCTACTTGAATAGCTGATTCCACTAAACCACTTGTGACCTGTTTTCCCAAAACAGCCTGATATCGAACATAGTATTTTTCAACGTCTTTCACTGAGAGTTTTTTAATATCTCCTAAACTCATGTCAACACCAAGATACTCCTTAGTGGTTCCCAGAGATGCGAGAATAGCTAGCGACTCTCGTTTTACTTCAACATCATCGCTATATTTTTCTTCAGTGGAGCTTGGGGTATAGTCCCCTTCAATGTAATCATCAATAACTGACATGATTTATCATGTGACCGTATTTCCTTTAAATAAGTATTGCTGGAATCTCCAAATAACACTGAAATGGGTAGCGTAAACATAAGCACAACCTCGATTATCGTTCCGCTTTTAAGAGTTCTACAAATTTCTTACGCGTTTCGACGTCCAAGTCACCCCCATAATCTTCAAAGAGTCTTTGTTGTGATTTGAGATGGATTATGGAAAGCAACTACACAAGCAACGTTGTCACGAAATGGTTTCGCTATCGAGGTTAGTTGCTGAGTGAGTACCCATACCGATAATCCTTCATGCCTCCCAGAGAATGCAAGGTCGATAAACGTGTTGGAGCGTTTCTTCAAGTCTTTGAACACGGCGCAGTCATCCAAGATCAGCAAGGTATTAAGACCACAAAACAAAGTTGCACATTCAACCAACAGTTCGTTAATCTCATCACTGTTACTAGCATCTGGTGATAGTACCAAGAATCGTTTATCACCTCTAGCAAACCTGTAATATGTTTTGTTGTTTGCGTAGGTGGGGCACAGCAAGACAATGTACTGAAATACGCCTCTAAATGGCCCACGGAGCTGATCTATTAGATATTTTGTTTTTCCGCAATTTGTTGGCCCTGTGATGATGCAGTTAAATGGTGTTTTATCTCGTAATTCTTCCATTATTTGTATAATCACACGATGTTTTTTAATACATGTTTCGATGGGTGAGGGAGTCTTCTCTCAATACATGATTGCTTTCAAGTTTGAGTTTATCACCTCCATCAGCGCATCAGCCACGACAAACATATAGCACGTAATGTTTCCTGACCCTACAACCTTTTGCTCGATCCCTAGTTTTACACCATCTCGTGTGTTGTTCAAGACCAGTCCACCTCCATGAATGCTGTTATCAGGGTGAGTCCTCAAGTCAATCCACAGAGCAAACTTGTTGCCTGTGTAAAAATCCTTTTGCTTGAGGTCTTGATTCGTGAGTTCCTTACTAAAACGTTTCTTTACGGACTCCCATAAATCAGATGGTATCATCCCCTTGGAATAGAGGCGATTTGGCATACCGTCTACGTTTATGTTAACTGATTTGATATCTGGGTTGACAAACTTTTCAGAGTCTCTTGTTCTAGCTGTGTGGCTCTCTGTAGACAAGCATAAAATACCTGTCATTGACCTCCTCGGCAGATTGACGTGCTCGTTAACGACACTATCATTCGGCTTGGAGATGGTGAATGTTTTGTGAAGAATGACGTTTTCATAGAAGAAGCCTTTACCTAATTGATAGGAAGCAGCGGCTTCCTGGGCCAAGTAGTCGCTTGATATGCATTGATATTCCAACTCTAAGTTTGTGATGGTGTAATTTGGTAACTTTGTGGTGTCGGAGTAGACAACAATATCTGATACGGGAGCGAGTGTTAATTCAAATGTAAGTGGGCGTGGTAGAGCCTTTGGATAGAAAACACCATGATCATTCAGAATAGGGTGGTCTAGTGGGATTCTATACTTGGTGTTGTGTAATGTTGCGAGAGCCACGTCTTTTGCATCTGAGGTCGACTTGTCTCCTGCATTTGTTCTAAGTTTCCTCATATTCAATGAGGAAATTCCTTGACTTAATCTATAATCACGCTCTTCTTTTGAAAGGAATAGATCGTTATATGTTTAAAGGAGATCATAACGTTGTGTATCTTGCAGTGTCTCTCCACCGAAAAGAACCCTGAGCCTAGTCACTAGGTTTCGACTAACATTATTCACGAGAGTATTATTTGCATGACCTGCGACGGCTAAGTCGAATAGTAAGGATACACTACCAGGAACTATAACTACATTTTCAGCAAGTTTTGGTATGTTTACATACAGGGTCTCTCCTGGACTTGCTGATGAGGGGTTCAGTGTGATTCGATTTAGTGATGCTTCAGCTTTCAAACCAAAAGATTCTCGTGGAATCCTATTTGGATTGAGTATGCCTGAAACTGATTGTGACATATTATTTTAAATACGAAAAAAGATAATCTTTAAATGAATAACGAAAGCGGGTTATCCACGCGACTTGCTAAGTCGTACTACAGTACCAGTGGGTACTGGAAAGGTTATGACGCTATTTCTAAATTGGCAAATGCAGCCAAAGTTAGTGAAGATATATCAAAGAAGTGGCTTGAGAAGCAAGCGCTGTGGCAAATCTATTTGTCAGCTCCAAAGTATATTCAAGGCCACATTGGGCTGTTGTTAAACCAAACTATATTCACTGGGCAGATTTGTTGTTTTTGTCTCACGATACCGTAAAACGAAAGACTTACAAATATGCATTGTTAGTGGTGGATGTTGCTTCAAGATATGTTGATGCTGAAGCGCTGACTAGTAAAGACTCAGGTGGACTAGCTAAAGCTTTTGAAAGTATCTATTCTAGAAAGCTCAAGTGGCCGAACACGGTGATTGTTGACCCTGGGACGGAGTTCATGGGGGATGTTACTAAGCTTATGAAAAAGCATAACGTTCGTATTCAGCGAAGTGAAGCCAAAAACCATAAAGCTCAATCCGTGGTAGAACGGGCTAACCGAACTTTGTCTGAAAGACTGTATAGCCATCAATATGCTCAAGAGATGATTAGTAAGTGACGATCACGAGTTTGGGTGAAGAGGTTACCCAAGGTTTTGGAAGCAATGAATAGCAAGCCAACCCGCATCAGTCCTGATAAAGCTGTGAGATTCAAAGAAGTTGACGTTAAACCCGTTGAATACAAGCGACCTGTTGGACTTGATGAAGTGAGACTACCTCCTGGGGTTAAAGTAAGATATTTGCTTGCTCCAGGAGAAGATGAAGGGGGTGACAACCGTCGTGCTACAGACCCAATCTGGAGTTTGAGTATCTATGATTTATCACGCAGTGTTGTATCGGTGGGACAACCTGTGTTGTACTATCTATCCGAGGGTGCTCCAAGGAGGCAGTTCGTTAGAGAGGAGCTTCAAGTCGTTCCTGAAGATACTCAGTTACCTCCTAATTCTGTGTTATAACAATAACCATTAGCATAAGTGTTGATACCATCTTCACACATGATTCTCTTATCATCCTCATGAGATAGAGCGACCTTGTTTACAGTCTCAATATAAATCTCATGTAGATGGCTTCTAATAACGTTCATCTTACGCATCTGTGATTTTCGGTTGAATAAGCAGTCCTTGTAGTCATTTAAGAATATACTCTCCTTAACTACAGCTTTCTTAACCCCCTTACACTTCTTTTCTTCACTTCCTTCATCCATCTGGTATGAATAGAGTTTGGCTCGCAGACCCACAAACTCAGTTATCTGCTTACCACCAGCCTCATCGTTGAACATACCGATGACTTTCTTGTTCACACCAGTCTCGATACCTGAAGGGTGATCCTTTGGGAAGTTGCTGGTGTCGAACTTAGATCTTACGTCTGAGCTGATGTCTTTGTAAAAATCAGCTGTTTCTATCTCATAGATAAGAGAGTCTGTATAAGTGTACAACAACTTGGAATGTTCACCATATTTAGACTTGATATAGTTGTAGTGAAAATCATACATTAACGTCTTATTTAGGTCCAAAACACACACACCTAAGTAAACAGGTTTATTGAAGACTAACTTAGTCTTCTTCATATGGATAGCGCCTAGGTTCTCACAAAAGATGGTGGGATGTTGATAGTTTGGCTTTGAGATCAGTTTACGCGCCTGTGATTCGCTCGTGACTAGATGGATGTCCACTCGATTCCTGATGTTCTCCATCGTCTTTCCGAACACTGAGTTGTTCATCAGCTTGAAGAAGTCCTTCTCGAAGTCGTTTGTCGCCTTAGCCCTGAGGCTGGTATTCAAGTCAACGTAGGGTTTCATCCACATACTCTCTTGGAATGTTATACCCCTGTAAACATTGGTTACTTTCATCCCTAAACTTAGGTAAAGTTTCAGGGTCTCGAGGTGAACTACATACCTTTTCTTGTCGTAGAGGTTAGGGATTAGCTTTTCAACTCCATTAACCTTGAGTCTGTCAGGCGCGAGTGGGTAGTCGTTGTGCAGGTCATGAAGGTGATGGGGGTATTCCAGGTCAACCTCGAGGATACAAGGATGATCCCGCCAGTCGCTAAGCTCCTGGCGTTCCACCTAAAACCGTGGGTCGGTAAAGGCTTTGACATTGCCCACCCACCATACAGGTTGTTTGCGTCAAGATAGGCTATATACTTTGTTGGTTGAGAAGGATCGTAGTGAGTCATATACGGGTTGTTAGCCTTGCTGTATCTGGTGGAGACCATTGATACTCCCCCACGAATACCTTTCTCAAACATAAGCAACATATCAACGTCAGATAACAGCTCCAACTTCACCATGGTCTTCTTCAAACAGGCATCCCAAGCCAACCCAGGAGACGTGTAATACCATGCGGGATCTAAGCCATAGTTTTCGATACAAACATCCCTAAAGTTCTCAAAGACATCAGCTAATAGAAGAACATCCGTCTTGAGGTATAGGTCATGGTACTCCCTTATCGAATTCATCTCAAAAGCCTTCCAAACCTTTTGAGCATGTTGGTAGTCCTCCTCTGAGATATGGGAATCGTTAAATTTAGAGTAGAATGCCTCAATAGGAGGTAGACTAGTTACCGATAGTTTGTCATAACTATCGAACCAGTCATAGGGGAATACACCTTTTCTCGAAAGAAGCTTATGTTGAGAAAGATGCTTCGAGAGATTCTTGAAAGAAGATTGTGGTAGGTTACCAACCAATCTATCAAGGCTAGACGACATAAACTTAAAAGAATCGAGGAACCTGATATACCTCTTGACTTCGATTAGTTTACCGTCTTTGTTGGTGAAGGTATCCACCACAACCTGCTTTGTGAAGGAGATATACTTCTCCTCATTGTTGGAGATACAGTTTATCTTACCTTCCGATTTACCCAAACTCCTGATGAAGAGATGGGAGTCGTAGCCGGACAGGTTGTGGAAGATTACCGGGAAGAACTTTGGAACCGTGTAATTAAGATTACACATGTTGTGAGCTGCACCTCTATACTTTCTCCTAGCTCGCCCTCACAGATGTGGCAGTGAGTAGCATTCTTATGGATGATTTTATCCTCCTGTGTCATCACTACCTTCTTCGAGAACCTAAACTTATTGTAGATTCTTTTTACTTCTCCCTCTATAGAATCTACAAAGATTTGAGGGATGTCGTCGTCTGGTGACGTTGCGATGCGTCTAACCAGCTTCGATGGGAAAAGCTCTTCATCAAAGCATTTTATCAGGTAACAGAAACCAGATGGTCTATGCTTCTGATATTGCTTAGTAAAGCTACCGCATTCATCTGGAGAGCATGTATCTATGCTCTCGTTAAAGCACTCGAAATCTGCGTAGACAACGAAAGGAACTCACATTTTCCTATTATCGTTTCTGAATTTTGTGTACATAGGGTTCCCATCTTCGTCCTTTAGCATCACAACCTTAAGCTCTTCATTCTTGGAGCAGTATTCCAAGTGTTTTTCTAGTGATGTTTTTGACAGGAATGAATTAAGGCATCTATAACAAAAGAAACGTGCGTGTTGGTGGTTGTTAACCTGAGAGGATAACAGTTTTGACATATTCTTTATTCAGCAGTAGTGGTTTGTTTCATCGTTTGATATTAGGAGTAAGTTAATCACATGAACTTCATGCTTCTTACTGATTCTCAGTGGGTAGGTACATGTACCTACCCCATATCCGTAGACGTTGATTGCATAGGGGTTTTGCTTCTCAAACTTGTTAATCTGCTTAAGGGAGACGGGAAACTCTATACCTGTCCACTGCAACCTTTCAGAGTTATCTCTCATCTGTTTGTTAAGTCTTTGAGGATCTTTCTCCTTAGGAAACACAGCAGAGGTTACTGCCCACTTGAAACACTCATGATATTTCTCATTCTTAACATTGATGATTGCCTTCTTGGAGGCTAACTTTGATGGTAGTGGAATATATGAGCTTCCATAAAGCGGTTCGAACGGATTGACGTTGATGTCGAAGTATTCAACTTGATTGAATTGCCAACCAGAACCTTGATTTTGAAACTGTTGTATTTTTTCGAATAATCGCTCGACCATAGTTTGGAAAATATCGGAGACATCAGTCGATTCTGTGATAGTTTCTACGGTAGAATGAAAGTAACCTGAATTTTCATCAATCTGGCCTGTAGCAGGGTTTTATTTGATAAACTTACAGGTAAATATAAACTTTAACTTTAACGGCTTCTTTTGTTGATTAATGAGATTTAAAACTTTCAACTTTATATTAGCTATGAACATGTTAGGATCATATCCTTCCTTCCCATCTATCCTAAAGGTTTTGAGATAACCCTTCAGCGCTGTTTGGTGTTCTTTGGGTGTGAATCGTTCTAGTCTCTTGAATATTTGATTTACCTTTTCCTTCAATCTTTCGACTCGTTTATCTACAGTCTTTTTGATAGGTTCAGGTACGTAGGATATAATCCAATCTGCGAACTTGTTTATCTCTTTCTTTACTGATGCCGCAGTTCTGCTTGCTAAATGCTTGAGTGATTGAACACGAGGGGGATGGGTAGGCCTGAGAATGGGGTCATTAATCTCTGGTATCGGTTCATCAAGAATATTCGAATGTGGACTCGGTCTATGTCTTGTAGGTGTTGGGGGTATGCCCACTCCCTTCAGTCGTAAAAGAGAAATGAGTTTAGCTCTACGCATTCTAGAATAACTTTCGATACCTCGCTCTTTAGCGAGGGCTTTCAACTCTTTCACTGTATATTTCTCCATAGCCTTTTTACAATGTCAGATTTGCACCGGTGACGCTAAAATTGACGAGAATTTGTGACGTTCCCGCCTTACTATGGCAAATCATACTCTTTAAGCCCAATTTCCGGTTTGCGTGAGGATCGATAACATAGAGATTTTTTTAACGTAAATTTACGTTAATTATGCGGTGATTGGATTTTTGCGCCATGATCGTCACTATACAACTACTTATCCTGATCAGCGTGCTGCCAACCCATCTATTGTACCAGTGGCCCGCCCACATCGAGTCAGAAACCAGCCTGTTCGTTTCCAGGACTATATAATGACCTGATGACTTTAGCTAAGTTTGAGTTTGAAATTAATTCTGTTTTATCAAGAAAATTGAGCTTTATGTCATATTTTATTATGATAACTTGTTGAAGTTGAACGCTGTGAACACTAATGCTGAAACTTTGTTTATATTATATTATGTATTCAATCTTTAGAATTAAAGGGGGAAGAGATGTAGTATCGAACTGTGCCACCTCTCTTCCCTGAGGAGGTATTTAGGTCCTTAGTCCTTTCTATTTATTGGACCCCCCTCCAAGAGGTGTGGGTGCAAAATCTTTGAGCACGAAGTGTAGATGTATTTTGTTATGCTGTGTTAACATTATCAAAGAGACTAAAATTGAAGATATAACAATAAGTTGACCATTTTTAAGTAAGCATTAAATCTATATTGGGCTAGCTGATGTAAGATCCAGCCTAGCAAATTCCTGTGCTTACTAGCCCATGCCTTGGAGGGATTGGGAAAATATTTTGAGCCCTGATCAGATATTTACAATTTAGATATTTGGCACACTTTTTACATGATAACCTAAAGTAAATTGTAAATTTTACAAATGTTGTGTTTGGATGAGAAGATTCATATATATTACAAGTTCTGCACAAATGTGCTATTTCATCACTACATGCTGCCAAATAATGAACTGCTATCTCTAAATCATTCCTTTTGGCTGGCAGTAAATGTATTTGCAGCCTGTACATTTAGAATTTGGCCTGTGAAAAGGAACGTTCAATAAACTGTTAATGTTTTGGACAATTTGGCCTTGTGCAATGATGATAATAACCTGACTTTTGTCGAGCACATAGTTTATTTTTGCCCACGTAGTATCATTTGCACTCTTGCTGCACTCAGGCGCAAATGATGCTATTCGGGCCACAAATAAAATATATGTCCTCCAGAAGTCATATTATTGTCCTAAGAGTAACTTCAGCTAGCAGCCTTTATTAATGGACAATAAGGCCACATAGGGGGCGAACATTACCCCTTGAATCTACCCTTAAATAAAAGTGAGCCTGTTTGTTAGTTGTGCCAGGCTGTCCACAGGGCAGGTGCTAACACTCAGATACAAATTTAAATAGTTTGTCTTTTCATGTCTATTACCATTTAATGCAGTAATTTTTATTGTAGGTTTCACTGAGAGGAGTCATGCCATTTAATTGGGACAAATCCTGTATTATAGGGGAGGGCTGTAAAGGTACAAAAGTTTATCGTGGACATCTCACATCCAATGGCAAAGAAGTGGCAGTTAAAAAAATGTACCTTGGAGTGTTTGATAAGGCTGAAGCAGAGAAGTTAAGAAGATGCAAACACCCAAACATCATTCGTTGTTTTGATACTTATGAAGAAGAAGATTTTTTTTATCTTGCTTTGGAACTGTGCAAGAAAACACTTAAGATGTGTGTTGATGAAAATGAGTTTGACTCTCTTTGCGGAGATCTTTCATTAGAAAAGTGCTTTTTGCAGGTGACGAGTGGTGTTGTCTATCTTCATGAGAGCAAAATATGCCATCGAGATATTAAACCTGACAACATTTTGCTGGTAGCTAAGAATGATGAATACAGCTATCAACGTTTTGTTCTTGCTGATTTCAATTGTGCCAGAGATGTTCCAAGTGGAGAAACATTTTCTACTCAGCACAGTACGGTGGGAACTCCTGGCTGGATGGCTCCTGAGATGTGCCTATTTGGAAAACGGCGGACGTTAAAGGTTGATATTTTCTCGTTGGGTTGTGTCTTTTACTATACCTTGACAAACAAGAAACATCCCTATGGAGATTTAGATAACACTGATGAATGTCAAAAGAATATTAGCACAAGACGGATCCCAGTATTTTCTGTTCAAGACTTTGAGAAGAATACAAGTTTTATTGAGCTTATTGAGAAAATGGTACATCGTGATGCTGACAGAAGACTCTCGGCTTCTGAAGTTTACAGTGTTCTGATACTGAAACTAGGAATGAGAGAGGTAAGATTTGTATTATTTTGTAGTATCTTTATATATTGTTCAGATGTATACAGGATTGCCACAGCTAGGTCAGGAAAAAGTCGGGGAAAATTTTTTTTTTCAAGGTCAGGGGAAAGTCGGGGAAATTTGATACAGATCAGGGAATATTTTATTTTATCCAAAAGTCAGGGAAAACTAGTATATTATGACGTATTCTCTAAAAAAAGGTAATTACATTTAAATTTTTAGAAAAATATTTGCTAGAAATAGTGGAAAAACAAAAAATTAAAATCAGCAAATGTAACCTAAAATTTCATAAATGGGTTATCTAACCGAGGATAACATTGATTTTTGGCAATTATGCTTGTGTTATGGTCTAAAAATTGGTACCAATCAGGGAAAAATCAGGGAATTTTGAATTCAGGCTTGTGTGGCAACTTTGGTATAACAAAAACCAATTATTTTATGACTTTGTTAGAAGCCAAAGAAATATAAAAAAGTAGAGTTTTCTTGCTTAGTGTGACATCAAAAGCCACTCATGCACAATAAGTACAGTGTCCGAATTAGTTACTTAAGTTTTATCTAACCTCCGAGTTTAGCAGTGATAGTTTTAGACTTTTTTGTTTGGGGCCAGGCACTAAAACAGGCTCGGTCTCCAAAGGGTGAAGGCTAAAATTAAAAAAAATTGTTACTTTTTCATAGGAATCTAAATAAAATGGAGACACAATGTTGTTGTTGCTGTTGCTGAGTTTTTGTTTGTAACTAACTGCAGGAGGTTTTGAAGATTTCTTTTGGCATTTAAAAACCCCATTGTCAGTGTTTGGGTTATTATCTCTCCCAACTACTACTTCTTGGCCTTGCATATTCCACTAATTCCCTGTCTAAATTTCTATTTCAATATGCATGTGCAGGCTGTTTATGAAATGAAATAAAATAAACTTTTTATTTACATTTAAAATCGTTTAATTGTTGAGTAAATGTTGTTAAACATATCGAGGATTTCTTCCTCGAACATTCTTAAAATGTTCTTAAAGTGTCATTGCTAGCATTAAGTGTACTGTTCTGTTACTTTCCGTTTTAGAATTAAAAAATCAGGACAGCAAAATTTTAATTTTTCATTGAAGCGTTGAGGTTTTGTAAAATAGAGAAAGATACAAACGTCTGTTATTTGTATCAATTGGACTACTTTGCCTTTATGAGTAATGGTTGCACATTTAATTTCCTTGTAATAACTAGCCACTTTTCCCGCCGCCTGGTTAGCCTAGTTGGTAAGGTGCCAGTCTGCCGTGCGGGAGGTTCGGGATCGAGTTCCGGCTAAACCTTCACTCAGGGTCCTAAAATAACTGAGGAGAAGGTGCTGGCTTTGCCTTAACATCTGCAAATGGTTAGACCTTCAATCACGTCTTCTCGGATAAGGACGTTAGGTCCAGTCTCTCGACTCGCTATCGGGGGACTTAAAAGAACCCACGCACTTGTCAAAAAGGGTAGGGTAGTGATCCCGGTGTTGTGGTCTGTCAGTTCTACTGAGGGCATTTCTTGATAATATGTATAACCCGCTGTGGCGGACTATCTAAGACCCTCAACTGTGAAACCTTGT
>JAOEJH020002159.1:0-11340 GCA_025448215.2 Palythoa grandis
GTTGTCACTCTTGATGCAGGCAAAGGTGGGCTGACGTTAGAGCGGAAGGGGGGTCCTTGTATCTTTCTGCAAGTGACTCACCTGTGGATAAGTTTTCTGACGAGTTGTCGGCCTTGTGGAATCCAGTAGGCTTGTCTAATGTGTGTCAGTGTCTCGCCTGCGCGCGCCCCCGTGCATAATTTCTTTGTGCGTAGCTTGTACTACAAGTGTTGTAAGGTAATCGTCCTTCGGAAGAAGAATGGGGTACTTTGCAGTTTCAGGTTAATCTGAGTGTTTCAATCTACCATGACATCGTAGAATGCCGTTTTCATCTACGTAAAGTCCTAACTGGTGTATATATAAGCGTTGGTGTTTTACCTTTTGCTTTAGTAGTGATGTGCTTTATCTCTTCTGCATAGTGAGATTGCTTTGTGGCTTTTATCAGTGCATTACGAGCTTCAGTGATATCCGCAGTAGATAAGTGTGTGCTTGTTTTCTTTTTTCTCCATATGCGGATGACATGAAATATTAGTGCTGTGATGCGCAATGTCTTGTTCCACCAGCTATATCTTTTCAGATCGATGAGTTTGAGAATGCTTGGGCTGTCTTCAATACTTGTTACCGTCAGGTTTGATACCTCACTGTGTTCTTCTTGCTCTTGAGCTGGTTCATGTTGTGTAGGTGTCCATTTTTCTTCGTTCTCTATCAGCCATTGGGGACCGTGAAACCAGAAGTCTTTTGCCGTTAATATCTGTGGCGTTACACCTCTTGTAGTTAGGTCCGCGGGATTATCATGAGACGGGCAATGTTTCCAGCAGGAGGGATGGACTATTTCTTTAATCTTGTTGATTCTGTTTTGAACAAATGCTTGCAATACTTTTTCTGACGATAGCCACGAAAGGACTATTTCTGAGTCGCTCCACATGACGATACGACTCAGTGATGTTTGACTGAGATTCTAGGGCTCCTATGAGGTATTTACAAAGTGTTGCTCCTAATAGCGCTGCTGAGAGTTCTAATTTGGGAAGACTTAATTGTTTCTTGTCTGGAGCGACTTTGCTTTTTGACATTAGTAAAACTGTAGATGTTTCGTTTCATAAGTATGCAACAGCTCCATACGCAATTGTGCTACTGTCACAAAATATATGGAGTTGTGATTCGGGTGATTCTCCCATGTTGTAATATCGTGGTAGCTGATGAGTGTTAGCTGTTGTATTTCGTTCATCTATTTGAGCCATTGTTGTTTGTTCACTTCAGGAATCCCTTCATCCCAAGTAAGTTTTAGTTTCCACAATTCTTGTATCATTATTTTGGCCTTCACAGTAAATGGCTCGATGATCCCTAATGGATCGTATATTTGTGATGCTATGCTAATCATTGCTCTCTTAGTCGTGTTATTGATTTGCTTTGTTTCGCTGATTACTTTATTTAACGATAACGATAAAGTATCTGATTCTGTATTCCATGTAAGGCCGAGGACTTTGATGTTTGTGGAAGTGCCGGTCGCACTGTCTCCCTCTCTATCTAAAAACATTATCGCATTCTGTATATTAACCATTCGCACTTTGTAATAAAGTAGTGTGCTTCCAAACACCAAAAGAACTTGCTGAAAGAATGCACTTTTTAACAAAAGATAGTCACGAATTTGACAAGTTGAAAGTGAAAGAATCTATTGAAATTATTGTCAGCACGGAGGTCAAATAACAAAATGTGAATCAGATCAAACACTGGTTAAATGACATGCTTGTAGTTGTATACAGTTTATATGACTTTGTAGTTTTGGTACTATTTCTTTGTGTTACGAAGCAATAACGAAACGTCTTCAGTATATGAAACGATATTGGGTCCAGAAATATCTATTGGTACCAATACTGTGGCAGTAGACTAGTTACCGTAACATGTGCAGTAGCCGCAGCAAAGCAAGATATGCTCCTAAGGCTAAAGTCACTAGGAAATCGAAGAAAAAAATTCAAAGGGATCCAATGATTACCTCGTGGGGCAGTGGCTTTATTTGTTATTGACAAACGAAAGAGTTTTCAGTCTATCACGGTAGTCGTAGAAGGTATGGAGACTGTGAATAGAGTGGTTCAACGGTATGCGGCGTTTTCGAAATTTGTGCTTGAGCTAGAGCCAAGAACTGCGGTCTAGCTTCGATTTGTTTGTGAAGTGACGTTAATGAGTGGCTAAGACGCATTTTGTTTCACCGAAAGAATTTGCGTTATCTAGTCTACGTCTAGGACCCACCAAGTGCAATACCTCGTCTCTGCGAGGTAAACGTAGCCTCCGTAGCAGGCGCAAGGGAATTGGGTAGAGTCAAGAGATCTTTGGAGGGGACTGGGGAGAGGTAGGGGAGGGAGTTAGGGGGCGTTATGTGGAATGCGAGGATTTCGCTGCAGGCGCTCCCTTCCCCTTCCTCTCCCCAATCTCCTCCCAAGATCCCTTCACTCTCCCCAAGCCCCTTGCGCCTGCTACGCAGGCTAGGTAAACGAGGTAAAAACAGATCCAGGAAGTCAGAAGTTAGTATGCATATTTCGAATTATTCATCTTCTATTTTTGCTATACGGAAACACCACAATACCAACTAACAAGGAAAATTTAGCTATAATATTAGTATTTCAGAAGGCGGATGTGCATCTTGTAAATATTGATCATTGATTGAACCGAAAACATAGCTATATCGTTGATAAAAAAAAACGCAGGAAAAATAAAAAATAGCGTTTTTTGTGATGCAAGGTCTTCTATTTGAGTTTTACTTTCTAAAACCTCTTAAAGAATTGAGAATGAGATACATGCAATAAGAAACCAACGATGTATTTTATTCCCACTTTTCTCACTTACAGTTCACAACACTTCTACAGATATTTGGAACAAGTGGTACGTAGTTCTCAAAATAGTTTACACTACAGTTTTTAAAAAATATAGTGGCATTACGGTCGCAACAAAAAACCGTTATAAAATCTCATGAGTCCAGATTGCTAGAAAATTTTTTTTGTGTACATTCAGCTTTAGCAAAAATCTCTAAAATTCTTCTCAAACTTACTACACGGATATCAAATTGTAAAATGATATAAATGTTGAAAAATAATTTTATATAGGAATTCGGTATATTTTCTCGAAATAAAAATTACTGACACCGCGAGCCCTGTTCTATTTTCCCAGTTTTTGTTGACCTTGTGGTTCTAACAGTTGTAGATTTAAATCAGTCAAATTGTTTTGAATGTAATTTGAATGTTTTCAACAGAATGGGACAAATTTATCTGCTCAATCTCTGTTTCGTCTATCGGCCAGATGAGTGTTCTAGAGGACGTAGCTGTTCTGGACGCAGGCAGCTGTCACTATCATATGACAAGATCCTAAGAAATGCTTTTTAAAAGACGATCTTGCTTACACGGATAACAATCATTTAAATTAGTGTTTAATTAACACTCGACAAAATTTAGCTACAAGTTGAAGTGAATACTGTAGTTATTTAGCTAAACGGGGACAAAATACCACGCTGTAAACATGTGAAGAATAAGAAAGGACAACAATATAGAACGGCCACATCCGCATATTTTTATAAATTGCTTTCAATTTCAACCCCGCTGCAGCGTCTACGGCTTTAACCGGTTTCTTCAACATTTTATCAACTACAAACATAACCCGCTCTAAGGCGTTAAACAAACTAGGCTCAGATAATATGCTTGAGACCTTTTTCATAAAAAAAAAATAAATAAATTTTTTGAAGCTTAGCCAGTCACCACATGTTATCTTTCTATCCCACCCAATGATTAATTTCCTGGCAAAACAACGCAAAGTTTGAAGTTTTTAAATTCCGGTGTTTTTTCCTGACGGAAAGTTAACCTATCAGCTAGTTGGAAAAGGTCATGGTGTGGCCGCAAGATTTCCGGCAGTTTGAAGAGTTGACTTTTGTTAAAATGAGCTGCTTTGCTAACCGTCACCCAATAGGATATTAGACTAGGAGTTTAAAAAAAGACAACAAGCGATATACGAGATCTGTTTACACCTCTACAAATGCTAAAAGCCACTCACCATCATCGTGTATTCGATTCAGGTTTGTTCGAAATTGTGTTACATTTTCCTTTGCACTGAGCCCGAACTCAAGCTGGGAGAGGACTATTTTGGGGCATTATCTTTACTCGATTCATGATGGATTGATTGATATTTGTAAGTTACTGGTGCCTAACGTCCTTATACGTTCTTTAAAGCAAGGAAAGCCGGCTTATTTATTGGTGCGAAATGTTGGCTCATGGACAGTAAACGTTGTGATCGATACTTCGTAAAGTAGAACCGTTGGAGAGTCCGAATTCATTTCGGTTGCTCATTTGAATTTTATCTCACGTTCAACTCAATTATTCCACTAAACAACAGTTTACAAAAGGGAGTTGATGATTTTCTCTTGATATGAAGATTTCTGAAACCATAATTAATTTTCAGTTATTCTTGCTCGGTGCTATCATCGTAGCTGAGGGAGGAATAGCAAATGATATTTCGTATTGGCAAGGAAATAAACCGACGAATGCTTACTCTTTCAACACGCAGGCGATGGATGGAAAAGTTTCTGCCGTGTTGACGACCAAGGCTTTACATCATAAAGAGCTATTGTTCATTCCACGAGTTCCCAATCACTCTTCGGCATCTTCTTACAAAGAAGTTGAGAAAACTGCAGCCCATGTGTCTATTGTATTTTATGACAAAACTAGCCGCCCGGAAAATATACAAAAGACAAGAGACATTGATGTTGTTGATAGAAATAGGACAAGAAACCATGCGGTCTCAGTGAGTGAAGTACCAGATATTGAAAGCCCACTTAAAACGTTAGAACAAATAGAAATACGAGAAACACCGTTGGAAACTTTACACAGTGGTATGCACAAAACTGTTATTCCTTTGGAACCTACTGTTACTGATACGGAGAAGGGTTTTACTATATCAGGAGAACGTGAACCTTCTGTTCATTTTTCTCAAACTGTTTCTCAAACAGATTCGATAAACACGACAAGCAGTTTAGATGACAAGTCACCAAAAGCAAGCATGTCTGGAAAATATACCTCTGATCAGACGAGCTTTACGCCCGGGGTCAAAAAGTTAACGCTGCCGCTAAATAGCGCAATTCCTACGCAAATGCTTTCGAGAGCTTTTTGGAGTACAGATGTTGGAGAGATTAAAACTGCAGTCAGATTTTCTAGCGTGGCATCTACGAGTTATAAATACATATCGAGTGCTTCTGTTACAGAAAATAATCTTGAAAATTTGAGCAGGCCAACCACTTCGTTAATGCCTACCCCGGCTGGAAAACCCTTAGAACTATCCGCATCAAGGTTTATCTCATCTGAGTCTAGGATTTCGCCAAAGCTATTTAATTCTACAACCGGCACTGCAGCTAGTGCAGAAAAACAAAAAATATTTGGTTCTGCAATTTTATCATCTAGCACTTTAGAAACATCGAACACCAGGTTTACCGAGAGTTTATCGAGAAAGGTACGTTTCTCCACTGAAGAAAAGAAGTCCCCATATTCAACTGAGCCATCAAGAGCGACGTATTCGGTTGCGCCATTAACTCGCCGTGTGGTTGTTCCCGCATTGTCTCGAGATGTGTCTGAAAATATTGTCGGTTCTACTGCTGGAGCAAGTGGAGTAGAATTTTCAGTTTCACGATTACTATCAAGTTCTGATCGTTTGCAATCTAAGGCAGGGAGTACTATTTTTCAAATATTTCCATCGCCTTCTATAACAAGAAGACATTTCGACATTTCACCGAGTAATTTACGCGAAAGTTCTCCCCGCTCTTTGGTTTCTCAAAATACATCGTCTCCTATTAACGTTACTCAAGAGCTTAGCAAAACTCAATTGCAAACACTTTTGTCAAAGAAAACTTTCAAAATTTTGGAAATAAAAGATACTGCTGCACCTCAAAATATTCTTAGTTCGCAAACTTTTTCCACTGAATCCGTTGCAATGGAAAGAAAGACTTTGAAAAACAGAACTTTTACGTCGGAAATTATGAAACCAAATTTATCTTTGACAGCAAGCAGCGTTTTGGAAAATTCTGCGACAGTAGTTCAAAATTTTAACACCGTTGAAAAAGAAATTGCCAATGCGCGAACAAGTACTTTTGATAGAGAATATAAAATGGGTTACACCCAATCAAAATTCCAGTTTTCACAAAGCACCCCAAGTCTTATCATTGCGCAAGAATCGTTTACAACTGCTTTATTCACATCAAAACCTCTTGCCCAAAGAATTGCAACCAGAAAAGTTTCGCCTACGTTTACGACTGCACAAGTGGTATCTTCAACGCATTCTAAAGATGCCTCGAGGGTCTCCGTGTGGCTAGTTGAATCCCCGTCCATAGGGGTTCCCAGTTCCCCAGCTACGACCATTAAGGATGGTGCCAGGTTCTATTTAACTGATACCGTTAAAAGTACGATTAACACAGTGTTTCAAAAGGTAAGTTCGTCTTTACTATTCTTATTTTCTTTTGAGAAAATCATAGTCAATAAACTAGCATGTTTTCTTCGTTATTTTTCAGTAATATTTAATTTTGTTGCCACGTTTACAAAAGTCAAAATGTGGTAAGGTAAATTTTGGTAGCACACATTAAATTATGCAGAAATAGATATTCATCTTGTAGGATTCTACTCATTGTTTTCAAAGTACAAATGAATTTTGACAAAAATTATTTCTACTCTCTAAGGCAAGAAAAATATGCGGCGTTTTTATATTTGGTTCAAAAATTCAATCACTTCTATACTTTTTAAGAATAACAAGATGAATGGTCATTTTTAATAGTCACGTTTCTTCAATTGGTTCAAAAGACCTTGGAAGATTTGGTTTATTACTAATCATCAACGAAAAAAATAAATGGTCACTTTATAATGTATCAGCAACTTGTTCCAAAGAATGAAAGATATCAATCGTTTCTACTGAGTAACTGATATGAGTATAATGAAGCGACAATTAGTGTTTTTCTATCGAATCTTTGCAAAGCTTATCACATGAATTTACTAGATAATCTGGATAATTTCATCATGTCAGAGATATTTTCTCCCTTTTTTGGAGGGCCCTGGTGTTCTTGCTATGGCTGATGAAATTGTGAAAACAAATTGCACCAAATGGATTAAAAGAATCTGAATACAGTAGAGCCAATATTTAATTAATAAAACATAACGGTTTTGAAACTCAACTTCTGGGGATTGTATGCGAGCAATGTTGAGGACGTACTCCTAAGGTACTTGACAAATTTTCTTTTCCAACGTCACGAAAAAAATACATAGCCTACATATAAGTTATACAACATTACAAGATAGTTTTAGCTTTCTATTATCAAAGGTTTAGAGTTAATATTTTAATTTGATGGTTTGATTTTAAATGTCCTGCATGCTTGGTTGGGTGCATGCAAGTCTATATTTAGCGTTGCGTCATTGCGTCAACCCGGTATATCCGGAAGCCAATTGACAAGTTGCAAATTTTGTTAATTGTCCCTCCTTTAAAAGCGTTTCTATGTTGTTGTCAACTCGGTCACGAAACTGAACAAAAATTTGTACCATTCGTTTCACTCCGTTTAAAAGAGGAGTATTGATTTTAGGCAAACCTCTCAATGTTGTTCATTTCTGATAAAAAAGTGTTTGAAGACGAGAAATGAACAAAATGCTCTCAAAATTAAATCTTGTTAACACAAAGTCATTAATGATAATGCGTGTTAATTGCATTGCCTTAGGCCAGAGTAGATTCTACAGACATCACGAACGGAGACTGATCGTTGTATAGCGAAAGCATGATATTATATTTATGTTTGCAGTCAGTTACAAAGACATAAAACAATAAAAAGCGCGAATTATGAAGGAGGAAGAAACACGTAACTGGTTTGGAATTTTGTGTCTTCTGCGCAAGAGCTTCAAACTGACTCGGGCGGACAGGCAATCTGGAGTGATGATGGGTTCAAATGTGAACAATATGATAACTTGACAAACAAAGCTTTCGATTACATTCTTATCTATAGTGAGACATAATGAAAACACACCTTCTTTGTTTGAAATGAATAGAGTGAAATACAAGAAAATTCTAGAAAGAAGAGGCGTACTTCTACGTTTTTATAAAAAAAACTATTTACAGTTTTGCGAAAACTTTCATTTTTACACTAGCTATGCGAGTTTTGACTGATCTTTCGATTTGTTTGAAAGCCAAAAACAATATTGAAAAGCCACTTATCTTTCATTAAGTGATGTTATCTATGAAATACACGGAATCATTTTCAAGCGATGCTGCAATCACTGGTAAAAGTCTCCGAAAATCTGCAAAAAGATCATCAATCGTTTGCAGTTTCTGGATCAGTTAATCTTCAGTCCATTTCAAGATAACATCGTTAAGTCGTAATCAAGCAGCATTTTCTTTATTCTACCCTTTTCATATACAAATCGTTTCACTAATTAGAATCACTCTTGGCAAAATAAATGTCTTATGACATTTTTTGAAAAAAGGGGGAAAAACAATTAAATATTCACACACATTCTGCTCTTTTAAAAACGCAAACAGGTCTCCTTCGGCCAAAAAAATTGTCATAAAGGACGCCTAGCTAGTTTCTGGAAATTTGAGTAGAGGCGTGCGTGTCGCTTGGCCCTGTACGACGAGACCCCACGTTTTCACTAAAACGCTTTGTCTCCTATGCCAATGGAGTAGTATGTTGTTAGTTCATTGGAATAATTGAAAACTTGAGTGTCCAGTTGGAAAATCATACTGCTAACATGGAAGTCTTCGATAGCATGTGCCCTTGCTATTACATTTTTTGCCAAATACCTTGACATTTGGACAATGACAAATCTATGTTCACAAACAAAACTGACAGAGCTCAATAACGCTTTCCATTGCCAAAGATGTTAGTTTGAGTGCACAATATGTGCGTACCGGTTCAGTCATAGGAATTATCCACCAATGAAAATGTTTTTTCATTAGAAATTTAATTGTTGACCAAAATGAATAACGAATTGCAAAAATAACACAAGAAAAGTAATCCCCAGCAAAAGTTAAAAACGATTAGACATCTTTTATACGTTTTGCTGGACATTTAGCTGCGTTCTGAAGGTAAATCAAGATGATCAGCGAAGCGTAGCTTTAGTTTATGTGATATTCTTGATTTTGTCGTTAAACCCCATGCAGCGCAGTAGCAAAAAGAAAAGAAGCTTCTTTGTCGGCAGGATTTTTCCAAAGACCGGAATTTGAATTCAAAATCCTTTCATCCTATTTGAAAAATCCTTGCGCAAATTATTTATCCTTTGCAACTAAGCTTTAAAAAGTTATTTTATTTCCCTCTTGCATTCTTTGCATACTTTTCGGTTTTGTTAGCTTGGGGAGTTATGAGTTGCTATAGCGGTTAATTATAAAAACGGCGGCGAAGTCGGCGCAGTGGTAAAATCTCTGCTTTCCAGTCACTTGTGTGTGAACTTCTCAGTTTTCGCCACGGTTAACTCAGCTTTCCATCTTTACGAGGTTGGTAAATTGAGTTCCAGTTTCGTCTGGGGGCTAACCTGCGACGGATTAGTGTCCCGTCCAGGGCAAGTCAATGAGTCTCATCCGCTTAACACTATAAAACCGCAGATAAGCACCGGCTCCATAGGGCCACTTAGGCTCGTAAAAAAGATTTAGCTTAGAGCGGTTAAAATAGTATTGTAAATTTGTGCGCATGATCAAAACATAAGCTAATGTAAGGTCGAATACACTAAGATAAGACACAGAAAAGGTACTGTGATAAAATATCAAGGGGGGGGGGAAGGCTTAAGTGGTTCGTCCCTGAAGGGATTTGCTCATTTTAAAATTTCAGATTTCCGGAGCATGCGCAGAACTGTGATGACTAGGCCTGTTTGAAATAAGGGACGGACTATTTGATACCTGATGGGTAAGGGTGGGGAATTGGAGGGTAAGGGTGGAGGATTGGGAAGGAAGGAGGGGGGATTTTGAGGAGATAGTGGCCAATTCCCAAAAAATAGACAAAATAAAATTAGCCGCAAAAAAAGATCGAGCAAAAAAAGCCAATTCCCCTCCCCCCTCCCATCATATATTAAATGATTCGTCCCTAAAGCGACTCGTTGATATACGTAAACAATAAAAAAAACATAGGAACCAATTACTTCTTTTCATTCTTGATTGATTGATTGATTGATTGATTGATTGAACTAATCATCCCGTTTTCAGTCGATATATAATCGCCACCAATGGTATTTTTATATTCTCAGTAACAGTCGGTTTATATAACACCTTCTTGATTCTTCAAAGGAAGTTCCCATTACAGAACCGAAAAAAAGTAAAAAAGTTATAAAAAATACACGAATCCTCAAGGTCAGCAATAACGGATGTTTTTGAACGAAAAAGATTCAGATCATGTCAACAAACACAATTATTAGCGACTCGGTTTCCGTTCGTTCTTAGCTGTTAACAAACTCTTTTTGCCTTATAAGTGCCGTTTTTCAGCTGTTTGCTTAAACCTGTTCAGCTTTAGAGAAAGACAGCTTGGGTTTGCTGCTGTAAGACTACATTGTTCGAATGCTCGGATTGCCTGATCGCCAATGTGAATGTTTTCCTTACAGGTAAAACAAGTGGTTTTATATAGGGATAAGCGAGACAAAGTATGGTTTTTATTTTCTAGCTAACTATAGCATGCTTTTGTATTTTAAGACTATTACAGTGTATGCTTTCGACAGCGTAAATATTTCATCGCGTCGCCTTGGACATATTCTATTTTTCATGTTACATTTAAATGAGAAAATTTTCTTTCAAGAATTGCCACCAGCAAAGTTATTAATGTAAATAGTACGTTGTCAAAGCTCATGTTGTAACGGTTTTTGTGGAACCACGTTTACGTTTTCAGTCCATGTTAAAGCGTGTTTTCGTTTGTCGACAATCACTTATTGTTTCCGCTGTTTTCAATTTCTTTTCTGTCTGTACTAGTTCGAATGTTCCTCGTCATCGGACTTTCTGTTCAGTAATACCGTTTCTTTGGATGAATTTTTATTTCTCACTTTCATTTTAAGAACATGGCGCTGAAAGATAGTGTCCATGTTATAGTTATTGTTGAGAAAGCAGCTAAAGCATGCATATTCGAGCGCACAACAATATTCTTTGTTGAAGGAGGTGAAAGAGGAGGAAGAAGAAGAGTATAGTGAAAGAGTATTCATTTTTAAGAAGTCAGACTTGTGGTCTATATATAGCTATAACTAATTGAGTTCTACCACACATATATAGCCTGGCAGATCCTGGCAGTGTCTCAGTTTAAATTGATATGAGAGTTTAGTAATAATAATAATAATAATAACTTTATTTAGGTGTCAATGTATTTAGCCGGCCGAAGGCCTACTAATTGGGGACACC